>PVKC010009983.1:0-26205 GCA_004027635.1 Crocidura indochinensis | reverse complement strand
CATATTCCAAGTCAATAGAAAACTTGAAAAAATATCATCTCGGGCCAGACAGTTGTACCCTGATAAGAGCTTTCTTGAATATTACACACTTGAGTTTAATCCCTAACACTATAAACATCACCAATATTGACCCCTGAGTAGAGTCAGCAGTAAGCTCTGAGTCAGCTGTGACCCCCACACCAAAAGAAAGGAAGCAGGGATTATTTTATATAAGATAAAGTAGACAGATTTCTATCACACTAAAGATAGCATGAGTCACAGACATTATGTAATGATAAGGGATAAAAGTTAGAGGATGGCATTACAATTTATATGTACCCAATATTGTTTCTCTGAAATACATAAATATTAATGAAGATAAAGTGTGATAGTGAAAGCAATATAATCATGACAGGAGACTTTAATAGCTCACATATAGCAAAAGATACACTCTTCAGACCGAAAATCATCAACAAGGATCTGGAGTGATAGCAGAGCTGATAGGTTATTTACCTTGATCATGGCTATCTTGGGTTCAATCCCTGGCATCCTACCAGGAGTGATTTCTGAGTGTAGAGCTAGGAGTAAAGCCCAAGTTCTACTGGATTTGGTCCCCCAAACCAAAAGCAAACAACAATCACAACAACAAATAAAACAACAACAACAATAACAAATAAGGCCACCAAGAAAACAAAGACTCTACATGACAAATTAGATGAGATTGTCTTAGAAGATACTGCAGAGATTTCCATCTCCAAACACCAGAATACAGATTACTTTTATATTAAGTGCCAATGAAACATCTTCAAGGACAGAGCATGTTGGTTTTGATCTATGATAGCCCATATGACCCCCTGTGCCTGCCAGGAGTGATTTCTGAGTGCAGAGCCAGGAGTAAGACCTGAGTTTTACTGGTTGTGGTCCCCAAACAAACAATCAAGCAAACAAATCAGAAAAAACATTACTTTAAACAATATATAGATACAATACAATATCTATCAAGGCCATCTTATTCCAGAAATATAACAAATGATACAAGTAATTGATTTGGAACAACAAACAATTCAAATGGGGGAAATACTCATGAAAGTACCAAAATTTGCTATTTCATGTCTTCCAACAAGGCTAAAAAGCAATAGTTATTGAAAAAAGAATAGAATTGGAATAAAAACAGACATGTATCAATGGAACATAATTGAGAAACCAGGACAAGAACCACATACATATGGGACAACTTTATGCGATTTATTTGACTAATTAATTCAAAGGAGCCATAAACTTAGAATGGGGTCGGTAAAGGCTCTGAAATGCTGGGGAAATCGAATAGACATATGCAAAAACCAAATAAACAAATTAAAAACAAACAAACAAACAAAAGAAAACTGGATTACTATCTGACAATATAGACAAATGCTAACAACAGCAACAACAAAAAACAGAAGAAAAAGTTGGATAAAAAGTCCTGAAGCCAGAAAATACATATGAGAAGATGTAAATGATACCCTGTGTGTCTTCAGCCTCAGTGATGTGCTTGGAAATTTGACTTCAGTGCCAACAAAAACAAAAGGAATAATAATAATAATAGAACTACACCAAACTAAGAGCTTATGCTCAGGGAAAGATACCTACATCAAAGGCATCTTACCAACGTGAGAAGATATTTGCATGCCATATGTGTGAAAAGGGGTGAGTCCAAAATATGCAAAGAATACATCAAATTCGCCAATAAAAAGCAATCTTCCCCAAATTAAAAAATAGTCATAAAATCTTAGAAGATACTTCTCTAAAGAAGACATGCAGCTGACCAATTGCCACGTGGAAAGAAGTTCATCAGGTCTTATTACCAGGGAAATGCAAATCAAAATTGCAATAACATCTCATTGCTGAGGGAATAACTATTTCCATAAACGTGAAACCTGCTGAGGAGAATATGGAAGAGGCAGGAAACTCCTCCCACTATTACTAGGAATAGAAATGGGTGCAGCTATTATAAAACAAGATAATGCAGAGTCCTAAAAAAATTGCAAATAGTCATTCTAAATCACCAGTCATCCAATATCTCTGTACTTACTTATCTCCCCATAGCATTACCAATTTGTGGAGATACGTCACTCCTATTCCGTACTGCAGCATTATTTGCAATAGTCCAGTGAAGAGCTGGAAATCGCCTTGGTAGTCATCAGCTAACAAGACGTGTGGAGAAAGAAGGTGTGGGAGATCCAGCAAATAAAGCAAGCCCAGAGCCTGATATTTGCAGAGACATGGAAGAACTTAAAATTAAATAAGCCAGAAAGAGATAGACAAGCATCCTATGATTTCACTCATAGGTGATTAGAGAGAGAAAACAAATAGATGAACAAAATAAAACAAATTTTTAAAAATACATATCTTTATTTAAGCACTACAATTGCAAGCAAGTTTGTAGTTGGGCTTCAGTTATAAAAAAAGAACACCCCCTTCACCAGTGCAACATTTCCACCACCAATGCCCTCATCTCCCTTCTACCCCACCCCTTGCCAAAATAAAGCAAAATTAACCTGAGCTATAATTGATAACCAAAGAAGGGATGAAAGATATGTGTGGGGGAACACATGTTAATTTTAAATGATGTGCCTCTTAATCTTGTATAATGTTGGAAGGCAATCTTACCTGAATTAAAAAAGAAAAACAAACCAAATTTTATAGACTGATAAAATGACTAAAAAAGAAAACAATGGAACCTGGAAAAGCTTGCTGATCATATAGTATACTTACAATCCTTGACTTTGTTCTCCAGGGCTAGGGATTAAACTCAATGTCTCACATCTAAAAAGCTCTCTTGATGAACCACACCCAAGTTTTTGGTTAGTTGGTCTTCATATTGCAATTAAGAGAATTGCCTGCATGTTCAGAAAAATCTGTTTTCTGAAAATAAATTATAGCAATGGGGGAGGGAGGGTGAGATGGAAAGATCCATCCTACAAGCAACCGAGTCTCTAGGTTGAGGTAAGGGACGAAGGTCATTTCATGAATGCAACAGAGGACGTCTTTTCACTGTCATTACTCATGAAAGTCCAAGGTTTTAGGAGGTTTGTACCCCAAATAATGAATATCTATTTCTTTTTATAAATCACAATATTTTAGATTCTAATTTCAATGGACAGGTTTTTATTTTATTTTTGTATTGTGACCAATGTAAATTACAAGTCTTTCACAATTATAGTTAAGGTACAAAATGACAGTGAATTCAGTCCATTCCCAGCACCAGTGTTGTCCTCCCTCCACCCTGTTCTCAGCATGCATCCCAGACCTCCCACTTTTGCTCCCTGGACTGCTAGTATAGCTCATCCCTTTTGTATATATCTTAATGTAGGCTGGGTATCTTATTCTGTGGTCATTGACTTTGGGTTGGTGTTTAGGTCTGATCTTTTTTTATGCACACTCAATGCTCATTGTACAGGCATTTAATTTTACTTTTTTTGATCCTGGGGTTTGAACCCAGGGTCTCACATATGCTAAGCATACATTCTACTGCTAAGTTAAGTCTCTAGTCATGCGCAGCTTCTATGAATCAGTAAGCAATGGCAATATGTACTTTAATATCTCATTCAGATGTCATTATACATTTTCTTTATAACTTGTGATCAGTCTGCAACATGTTTTTGAGATTTATTAATGTTGTTATGTAGACCTTTAGTTTAATGATTTTTCACTGTTACATGCTATAAAATATACTTGGTCATTGTCATATTGATTTGCATTTAGACACTCAGCTTTTGTAATCAGACAGGGTACAAATAAAATTACCTTATACATTTTTCATTGGGTTCTGATTGTCTTTTTCTAGAAGGGATTTTTTTTCAGCCAGAGGATTGGCATAATTAAATGTATCAGATTCTGTATCATTGTTTTCAAATGAATTGAAGTTATAAATGCAAATGTTTTGCATATATGAAGGTTCTAAAAGCATTGCATATATGAGACTTCTATTCCCTTTACCTTTCATCAAGATTAGTATTGCAGTTTTTCGATTTTGTTAGGTATAAGAATTCATCCTACTGTTTTATCTTTGTATTTTCCTTATAAATAGAGACGATGAGCATATTTTCTTTAGTTATAGGTCCCAGGTTTCTGGTTTCCTTTGTCTCTTTGAATATATAGTTTGTCTTTCCCCTCCAAGTTTGTTTATGTTTTTCTTTCGATTTGTTGATCTTTATAGCATAGCAGTAGAGTTGTATCTTCTTATTCTCCATATCTATACTCTATAATATTACAAATGCTGAATTAGTGGTTGTTGAATCATTCTTGCAGGGTGGAATGCTGGGCCATGAATCATATTGGCGTGGGGTTGCATTTATGATGTCACAGCGATGGCCCAAAGGAATGTCTGTATGATTTTACTTTGAAACATTATGGAAAAAATACTGTGGAAATGCAGAGAGTGACACAAATGTTCTCTTTAGCACCTAAGTACCTGCATGCAATTACATATATATCTTCCGGTGAAGCCTCAAGTTTTCAGTTACTAAGATGCACTGATGCGTCTCCACCACAAGATGGAGTTTCAAACCAGTTTACTCCTCAAGGCTTCTTCCCTCCCAAGCTAGGAAAGTGGAGATCTGGGTTTGACAGAAAGTAGACGCTCTGTGAAGAGTGGACATGTTCAGTGTATCAAGCACACTGTTCTAGCCATTCACGCACAGAAAGCCAGCTGTTCTGATTCACATGCAATCAGCCTTTCCTGGAACACAAAAGAAATGATCATGATTCACTAAATGACTTATTATGTCTAGATATTTTATTTATGTATATTGTCAATAGATTGTATATTGCGTATGTGTATAATTGATATATTGATCATTATATAAAATATATAAAATATTTTATTTATTTATCTTTTTATATACCTACAGCCCTGGAGTTGTATAAAAGGTTCTTAGATGAAAAGGGGGCAAGTTTAGAAGCCTCGGTACAAAGAAAATATAATGATATTTAATTTTCAGGATGAACTTATTTATTTATTTATTTATTTTGGATTTTTGGGCCACACCCTGTGACACTCAGGAGTTACTCCTGGATATGTGCTCAGAAGTCACTCCTGGCTTGGGGGACCATATGGGATGCTGGGGATTGCTGCAGCCCCGATTTCTAGGATGTATTTATTAAAGACTTTAACTTTCAAAAATAAAAATAAAAAATAAAAGAAAAATTTAGCAAATGTATGGGTTGTACAAAGCCCTCAAGGTTAACTGGGCTTTAGGAAGAGGTAACAAAAATCCCAAAGACTTTAAAAGGAGAATGTCTTCAAGAGGGTCGTGACTAGGGGTAATGCAGTCTAAAATGATCACTTGGGAGGGGGCATAGAAAGAGGAAACCTGGATCTGTGCCCCTGATAACACCAACAAGAATAATGAAATTATAGCTTTGTCATTGACAGTGGGATTTAGCGGTCTATGAACTACCAGTGTGCGGGGCTGGAGCAATAGCATAGCGGGTAGGGCATTTGCCTTGCATTTGACATTCCATATGGTTACCAAGTCTGCCAGAAATAACCCCTGAGCGTCCGTATCCCCGCCCTCCCCCCCCAAAAAAAACCTTTGAACTACCAGGACAAGCTGATTGTGGGCCAGCCTTGACAAGTAAAGGAGTTCTGGTCAGGGTGCCAGTGATGCATGATGTTCAGAATGCAGGAAAAAAGCAAGATCTTTGCATTGGAGGAGATAACGCACAGCCCAGCAGGAGGGATGCTGAATCTGAGAGGTTCTTTGTCATCTTGCTCGGTGCTCAGTAGTAACTGTGCTAGGTACTTCACATGCATCGATTCACATTTGTCTGGAAAAACTAAGTACTTACAGGCTGTGACACACACACACACACACACACACACACACACACACACACACACACACACACACACACACACACCAAACCTGCTCAAAATTCCTCACTGAATGGAAGCTGGCAAGAATAGCTGACAGGTGGTGGAGAGGAGCACACGCAGGTAGATTTCTCCTGATTCCTGGCATATCCCTGTGCTGACTATGAGGGAATGAGTGTTTCACCTTAATCCTCTAAGGAAAAATTATCTGTTTTTATAGATGGGGAACTGAGCTGAGTTTTAGCAAAGCCTGGGAGTGCCCTGTAGGGATGTAATTTCTAAGTGATGGAACCCAGACAAAACTGGGGATTTTTTCCCTTTTTCCCTTTTTTGTTTCTGGTTTGTAATGAGCCTTGCAGTGCTCAGGGCTTACTCCTGGCTCTGCATTCAGGAATCACTTTAGAGACCAACCCATTTTAGTGGTTTGAGGATCAATCCAAGTTGGCTGTATGTAAGGCAAGCATCATCACCGTACCTTTAGCCTAAAACCAGGATTTATCTAACTTGAAATTATAAACAAATGTTTTTCCATTGTAGCACAACATGATTTCCTATTTGGATTTATACATTTTTTCCACCAAAATGCTCTTATATAGTAACCTTGCAGCCATACACACATACCCCAAGGTGAATAATCAGAAACAAAAATTTTATGAACTAGTGGTAGCCAATTATAAGTGCAAAGCCCTCTGATGTTTTCTTTATTCTGCTTTTATTTCATCTTAAAATAAAAATTTATTTAGAGCTATTGAACTGATTTTATAGTCTATGAACAGGATATAACTCACAACTTCAAACACAATTCCAGTAATATCTACAGACTCTTCAATTCAAATATTCTCTGGGTCTTCCAGAAACAAAAGCACAGACAAAGCTTTCACACTCACTTCTCTCAGGAGCTCAAATTTCAGCGCAGGTCAGGAATGTAGTGAGGGCCTCAAGGCTGTCTTCCATTTTTCATATTCTGGGGACATTGACAGTCTGAAACACATGGAAGACAGGCATGCTGGTACTGAAATGGAAGAAACCAAGACTGATCTTGGCTTAATTCTGATTCTGCCACTCTATTCCCTTTGCTGCTCTTGTTATATGGGCCACACCCAACTTTGGTGCTACTACTGGCAGGTTTAGGGGACCATCTGGGATGCCAGGGATAAAATTCAGGTTGGCTGAGTGCAAGGAAAAATTCCCTACCCACTGTGCAATAGCTCTGTCCTCTCTTATTTTTTTTTAAAATGAGCCTGTTTTGATAGTCTCGAAGGCAGAAGAATGAATTCTATTTCAGTATTAAGTAGGTCTTGGTGCTTTTGATACATTTTTACTCATAACCTTATTTCTGTTTGGTGTGTAAAATGGGAATCATGCCAAATGATAATGACTTAATTTTTCTCTTGTGAGAGACTTGAGAATGCCGGCAGGAGGTGGCCTCTTCCTGGTAAGCAGAGGAGGATTCAAGTGTGGAGGGGGCAGGATGTTTATCTTCCCTCAAAGGGATTTGAAAGAATTTGACAATTCCAGGCTGTGCCTGGAAACACATTATTCCTATACCTGGAGCCTGTTTGGCCTTGTGGGAAAACCTGGGTTTTGATCCTCTAGATATCTATCCATATATCTAGCCTACGTTGTTCCCTGTCTCCATGCCACCAGCCAAGAGATGATTCTCCATGTGAGCCAGGACAGAGGAATGGAAATCACTGAATGCCTCTATGTTGTTTCCCACTGCAGATGTGAGCTTATAGCTGGAATTCCCCTTAATGCTGGTTATGACAATAGAGTAGTCTGCTGCTGAAATCAGCCATTAGCTGTGGAAACAAATAATGGTAGATTTGTTGGGAGCTTATTACACTCAGGAAGGAAAGGGGAGAAAGGAATCAGGAATGACTAAATGGTGACATGCTTGAGAAATCTGGGAGCAGAATAAAGCCAAAAATTGTGCGAGAAAGGAGGATCAGACTTTCAATGATGCTAGATTTGTGTTTGAATTTCAAGCTGTCAGTGAGGGTTTGGAAACAAAGCTGGAGGCCTGGAAAATATCGATCTTGCTGCCCAGCTCTCTACTCTCCACCATTAAATCCATCTGCTTAGAACACAGATTTGAACACCATTGAGAACGAAGCAAATTGAAAGTGGTGAAAACGGCACGATGTCCCTGACAACATTTTTATTCACTCATTATTCATTGGCATCCCAGATGACTTTGAGATTGGGGAATTGATATTGATATTTCTACCAAAATCTTTCAGTGTTTACCCCCATATGCACCAGGAGTATCATGTGGCATGGTTCCTTTTTGCATAGGCACAGTAAAATGGGGAAATCTTGCATATAGAAAGAAGTTCTTATCTAATAGGGATAGGAACTCATATATATCAGCCTTTCACCCTGACATGGTGACTTGTCATGGGGACTTGACTTAAGCCTCAATTGATCAGACATCGACTGTCCAATCCCAAACTGGCACGGTTTTTGCACCAGCACCAGAAATCAAACTTCCCCTGGGGGAGGCCTGAATGCCACCCTGTGCCAACAACCTGCTCGAGAGTAAGTTCATATGACACCACGATGACAAGGAAGAAGCAATAACTTGATCTAAGAGCGGACTGCCTTACCTCACCGCCTAATGGTGAGATAAAATCAGAAAGCCCTCCATCCTCGGATCTGTGGAAAAACCAAGATCTTTAATTACAGAAGACTGACTACGACAACTGCAACTGAGCAGAACTTATCCTTAGGACCATAAGGAAAGACCTTGGGATTGAACAACCAACAAGCCTGGGGCCTGTACTTGGTCTTATGACAGTATGTTTCATGGGTTCATACTGCATCTCTTAGGCTAAGTGAATTTTCTTGATAATTCCCCCAATATTTGCTGCTTTTATGCAAAGCAAAACAAAAAACTTGCCACATCTGCCCCTCTTTTATTTTCTTTTAATTTATTTATATCTCCTAGATAGGGATGCCTGCCTTTTTCATAGAATCTTAGAATTTGAATCATTTTGTTCTGCCTCATATTCAATGTCTTCTGACAAATTGAGAAAAGAATAAAAAAGTGGATGGGACTCGGGAACAAGTGGTCTCAGGAGCATTGAGTGGAAAAAGAAATGGTCAGATCTAAACACCCAAACCATTGACACCCAACTCAATGACAATAGAGACCCAAACTATAGCAAGCTGGGGCCAGAGTGGAAGCGCAAGCAGTAGGGCATTTGCCTTGTACTCGCTAACCTAGGACAGACCTCGGTTGGTCCCCCAAGCCTGGAGCAATTTCTGAGGTCATAGCCAGGAGTAACCCCTGAGGGTCACTGGGTGTGGCCCAGAAAAGCAAAATAAAGTAAAATAAAATAAAATAAAACAAAAACAAAAAACAAGCTAAGCACAAAATGAACCTGTGACACTAGCAGTCCAGGGGGCTAAGGTTTGAGGTCTGGGATGCATTCTGGGAAATGTGGTGGAGGAAGATCAACACGGGTAGTGGGCATGGCCCTAATCCACTGTCACTATATGCCTGAAATACAACCGTGAAAGACTTGTAATTCACATTGGTCTCAATTAAAAAATAAAAAATTTAAATTTAAAATAAAATAAAAATTTTAAAAAAAGAACACAGGTTCTGCAGAAATTCAAGTAAGAGCTCACATATTTGCAATGCTCAGGAAAATGTCACTTAACTGAAGTGATAGACTACCGAGGTCTGGAGATGTGTGGAGGGAATGAAGTGTATTCATTCAAAAAATGTCTATATTCAACCTCTCTTCTTTTTTTTTTTTTTTTTGTTTTGGTTTTTGGGTCACCCCCAGCAGTGCTCCATGCTCAGAAATTGCTCCTGGCAGGCACGGGGGACCATATGGGGCACCGGGATTCGAACCGATGACAGTTTGCATGAAAGGCAAACACCTTACCTCCATGCTATCTCCCAGGCCCCTCAACCTCTCTTCTGATTCATGTTCTAAACAGGAACTCATAGGTTTTTTTTTTTTTTCAATCAGGAAACCAACTTCATCCTAGTGTCAAGTATTTCTGGAGAGACAGGAGCTTTTTATAACTTGTTTTCAATTACGTCTGTATCCCAAAAGTTAATGTATCCCAATCAAGGCCACCATAATAAATGTTTGACAAAGGTGTGTTTACCTAGACATTTCACAGGTAAGTGGAAAATGAAAGTAGGCTTTTTAGTAGCTCCATGCTCAGTTGGGCCTTGATTATTTTTTTAGATAACACATGAATAAAAGCAACTAGGAGACATTTTTACAAATATGGGAAATAAATACAACAAGCAATCATTACTTAGGGTGAAAGACTTTTCTCCCTGTAATTAAACAGCAGTGACAAAGATTTGTGAGAAGTAACAGAGCAGTTTGTATAATTATGTCATTGAGAGGTAATTTGAGTTTTCAATCTTTCATTTAAAAAAATATTCCTTAAAAAGGAACAACAATGGGAAAATACCTCGCATGGTGAAACTGGCACTCATTAAAAACAACTTGTGTTGAGGCCGGAGCGGTAGGGCCTTTGCCTTGTACGAGGCCAACACAGGACAGACCCCGGTTCCAATCACACAATCCCATATGGTCTCCTGAGCCTGTCGGGAGCAACTTCTGAGTGCAGAGCCAGGAGTGACTCCTGAGTGCCGCCAGGTGTGACCCCAAAACAAACAAACAGAAAACCCCAACAACTAGTGTTGGTGTAGATGTAGGGGGAAAGGATACCCTCATGCACTATTGGTGAGAATGTTGATGGATTCAATGCTTTTGGAAACGATATGGGCCCTTTTCAACAAACTAGGATTTTGCTTTTGATCCATCGATTTTGCTACCCAAAAGGACCCCAAATTGTATTTGGATCTTTGTACTCATGTTTATTGCAGCACTATTTACAATAGTCAAAATCTGAAAACAACACAAAGTGTTCAAGAATAGAGGAGTGGGTGGATATACACAATGGGATACTACATAGCTATGAGGAAAGAAAAAAAAATCATACAATTTGCTACTATGTGGATGAACCTGAAGCACTGAGGGGGGTTCAGTGAGAAGCAATAAAGGGATGGAGTGATAAATCCATCATGTGGGATGCTAATCTTGCATTCTGCTCTCTTAAATTTGTTTCCTAGTCCCATGACCTTCCTGACATCTCTAGATGTGATCCCTGAGCACATAGCTAGGGTTCTGAGCACACAGAGCTGAGCACAGCTGGTGTAGCCTCAAACCAAAACAATAAAAAAACTAAAATAAAACATAAAAGGGTCAGCTATAGAGTGATCTCACCCATAAATGGACTATAAAGAAGCATGGTAAAGAAATAACAGAGGCTCAAAGGCAACAGAACTTGAAACTTCAGAGGAGGGTAAGAAGAGTCTGTGACTTGATAGAAGGAGGAAAGACGTTTTGTTGAAGACTGTTGAAACCAGTAACAGTATAGTAAACCACAGAGTCCAATATTAAAAATCTAATTAATGTATGGGGAAGAAAAATAAGTCAACAGGCTCTGACTATTTACTACATCAGCTAAACACCATGCTTGGCTTTGAGCTAGATACCAGGTTCATGCTTGACTTAAAATGTTTTTAGTTTGCTTTTGGGTCCTGCCAGGTTATGCTCTGTGCTCATTTTGCAGAGTGCAGGGGACCATATAGGGTGCCAGGGATTAAACCAATGTCTGCCACATTCGAGGCAAGAGCCCTGCCCACTGTACGCTCCCTCTCGCTCCTTGTTCTGAATTTTTATTTCTCAAAAATCCTTGTTGCTTGGGGCCCAGGAAATAGCATGGAGGTAAGGCATTTACCTTTCATGCAAAAGGTCATCGGTTCAAATCCCGGTGCCCCATATGGTCCTCCGTGCCTGCCAGGAGCAATTTCTGAGCATGGAGCCAGGAGTAACCCCTGAGCACTGCCGGGTGTGACCCAAAAATCAAAAAAAAAAAAATCCTTGTTGCCTTCTTAAAGCCAAGTTCTCACCTACAAGCATAGATTCTTCAGAAGGACACTGCTGGCATGACCTCCCCAACCAGCAGCTGTCCCCACTTCATTTACGGAGACTGGAGAAGGGAAGTGATCAGTTTAACTAAGAGATACTTCTCTCCTTGAACTCTGATTAAATTAGTACGGAGGTGACCCAAGGTCGGTTTCTTTGAATTGTGCTACATATGTAATAAAAAATTGATCATCTTGAACTTAAAGTGTGCAGTGCAGTGAGGTGAAATTGTTCCATCTTTACCACATTCATCCTTACAACTGTAATTAAAATAAGCCCGTGCACTTATTACTAAGGAAACCTGTAGTACTAATATCTCTTACACTGATTTACTACCATACGCTTTAGCAATTCCACTTCTAGATATATATCTAAGAGGATTGAATTCAAGATCTCAAAAATATTTTTATAAGTACTAATAATCTAACATGCATTCTACTACTGAGCTATACCCTAATGATCTTAAAGAGACATCTGTCCTCATCTGTACATTCTTAATAGACAATCTGTGGCAACATCCAAAATATCCATAAATAGAGGCTCAAGAGAGGGGCAAACATACAATAACATTTTTATGTAGCCTTTGAAAAGGAAATCGTGCTAGTTACAACCACATGGATGATTTTGGAGGATTTTATGTCAAGTAAAATAAGTCAGTCATAGAAGGATGAATATTACATGATCCCGCTTGTCTGAGGGATCTGCAACAGTCAACTCATAAAAACAGAACATATGGGGGCCAGAGAGATAGCATGGAGGTAAGGCGTTTGCCTTTCATGCAGAAGGTCATCGGTTCGAATCCCGGCATCCCATATGGTCCCCCAAGCCTGCCAGGAGCAATTTCTGAGCATGGAGCCAGGAGTAACCCCTGAGCACTGCCGGGTGTGAACCAAAAAACCACAAACCCCCCCCCCCAAAAAAAAACCCAGAACATATAATAGTGCCTTCCAAGAATCTAGGATAAGCTAAATGAAGTTGTTCAATGTGTGAATTTTCAGTTTTGTTAAGTAAATAAATAAACACTAGAGCTCTGCTATTAGCATAGAGCCTTATAGATCACAATCCAGAATTAACGCACTTTAAATTCTGTTCAAGATTCCACCTCATGTTAAAATTTTTTGCCAGAAAACTGTCAATGAACAAAGAAATAAAAGCCCAAAGACAGTCTGGGAGGTGATGACTATATTTCTTGAATAGCTTCTCAAGTGGGTGCATATGCCTACTTGTGATACAAATATGTCTAACCATATGTGTGAGCAGATCCAGTGACACCTACCGAAAACTGCTGAAAATACAAAATAATACCTTCAGCTATACTCCCGACTGGGGATGTGACACATTTTTCACCTTTCTGGGGATGCCATTGTGGGCTTGGTTAGAGTATGTCTTTGATTTGCCTGACTAGATCTGAACATGGTTGCTCAAGCTTGAGTGGAAGGCAGAGCTGAAACCGTAGTAATGATAGTTGTCTGGTATAAAAAAGAACTCACAGATGAACTCGTGAAATCAAACGGGCTTTGTTTGGTCTGGTTTGGCAGTTCTCATCTGAAGTAGAGCAGTTTAACACATCTCTTTTTTGTATTTAACCAATTTACTTGTGCTCGGACTTGATGTCTTCACCAGTGCCTGGATAAACCAAAACGTCTCTTGAAAGGTAAAAATTACAAAGATTGGGCCAATGAGATAGCCCAGTGGGTAGTGTGTTTCCTTTACACCGCCTGCCCAGACTCAATCCCCAGTATCCCTGGGTTGATTACTGAGTGCAGATCCAGGAGTAAGCCCTAAGCACCACTAGATGTGGTCCCCAAAGCCAAACCTACTAACCAAAAAAAAAATCCAAAGATCAATTCTGACACAAGATACCGAAACCTCAAAAATCTATTGACGAGAAAAAAAATCAAAATAGGTTATTCTGTTGGCCATTAAATGTGAACTTGATATCAAATAAATGATGATTATGGGATAGTCTAAATAACAGGAGAGTCAAGGAAAAACTGTTGTCATTATTGTCTTTACATGAGCAGAGGAAGCTACAGACCAGTTCTCAACTTCAAACCAGCTCTGTTCTTTAGCAGTGAATAGTTTGGGAGCTGTGGGTGTGTTTGCTGTTGCTACAGGCAATGAAAAAATATGCAAACAAGGCTAGTAGCTCCCCTGGCACCCAGAAGAACCAGGTTTTCTTTTGCCCTGTAACTGAGTAACTGTCTTGGGGCTGTCAGATCTCAAGGCTAATTCTTCCAAATTTCAGCCCTCTTGATTAAGACATTCTGGAAGTATTTGGAGATTGTCTGCAGGTGTTTTGGAAATCACAGGTAAATGGCTTGATTTTTTTTTCTTTTTTCATTTACTTTGCTAGGTAGGGAATGGCAAAATTTTTATATATGTTTTATAGTTAGGTTTAAATCAGGAAAATCTCCAATTATACTTTAAATGTAGAGGATCTCTTGATGGTGTGGAAAAGAAAGTGTCTATGTAGAGGCATGATAGCAAAGATTTTTTTTTTTTTTTTGGTCTTGTTTGTTGTGGGGAAGGTGGGGCTATTTTCTTCTTTGCCAATGTCTTTGGTTTTAAGAAGTGCTTAGCCTGATTACACTCAACTTCACCGCAGACTTGGGCTTCGGATTTAGTCCTTAAGGTGACAGGAGGCTGTAGACAAATCAGATGATAATCAACTAGAAGCAATGGCTGTTGTTTTATTACTATACAAATTAACAGGAAGTGCTTCCTCGGAAAGGCAGTGTGGGGCAGGTACTTTATGAAGGTGGCAGAGTCTTACCAAAATTTTGATAGAGGGTCACGGTCTGTAACTGAGGTTTAAGAATGTGGAAAGAGGGGCCGAAGAGGTGGTGCTAGAGGTAAGGTGTCTGCCTTGCAAGCGCTAGCCAAGGAAGGACTGCGATTCAATCCCCCGGCGTCCCATATGGCCCCCCCAAGCCAGGGACAATTCCTCAGCGCTTAGCCAGGAGTAACCCCTGAGCATCAAAAGGGTGTGTTCCCCCCCAAAAACAAAACAAAACAAAAGAATGTGAAAAGAATACTCAGAGGCTAAAATGAAGAGGGATATATAATGCATATGGTTAGTTATATGCATTATATATCCCTCATATATAATTAATTAGATAATTAGACCATAATTTGCAAAGCTATTCAAACTTGAGTTTTAGATATGCAATGTTTCAGCACCAATCCCTCCATGAGGGTCAATTTCCTCTCATCAGTGTTTCCAGGTACCTTCCCTGGACCCCTCTCTCCTCTCTGCCTTCTGTCCTCTCTCCCCCTCCCAGCTTGCCTCCTTGACAGGTAAATTTTAAATTTTGATCATTGTAGTTTGGATCTGCTTTCAGTATTGGTTTTTGGTTATAGAGCTCTACCACCCCTCTCCATCACACATGAGGTCCTGGTTCCCTAATCCTTGTTACTTCTTGGCACGAGAATTTATCATGAAATCACTTTCTTTCTTTTGGCCAATCAGACTTTATTTACATTTTTTTTAACATGGCAGTTGAGTAATTTCAAAGAGGCTGTTTAAGTTATGCAGTATCAGTCCTCTAACAATAGGTAGTTTCTGTTTCTATTGACTATATTTTGTGTCTTAGAGTCATTTAATAGCAACTCAACAGAAAAGGCAAACAAGCCCTTAGAAACCTGTCAACATAGTGAAGACTAGGCATGACTACAATGAAGAAATTTTTTCAGTACATGAAGGTTTAGTAGACCTGAATTCACAGGTCAAATACTATTTAAGGTAAATATCAGAGATGGTCATTCTTTCAAAGCAACACTTTCAAGGGTAAATCCACCGATAGATTTGGTAAACCCTGGCCAGTGGACTATGTTATTCCAGGAACATTCGCTTATATCATCAGAAAAGAAGAGCAATATAAATATAAGTATAACTAGAACATCAGTCAGAAAGACAGTATAGGCCGTAAGAATCTTCTCTTGCAAATGACTAACCTGGGTTCAGTTCTTGAAACTACTACCCTAAGCACTGATCCCTGAACACAGGGTGAGAGATAAGTCCCAAACACCACCACATATGGCTTCAAAATAAAAACAAATAAGAGAACAACAAATATTACTAGAGTAATCTATAAAAAAGCTTCTTTTTGGTTAGTGAAGGTGGTATTTCAATAATATATTTCAATCATATATACTCATATATTTTACATATAATTATATAAGTTTATAAAACCATACACTATACATTATAATATCACATACAATTGTATATTATATAATGATTATATAACATAATTATAAAATTTTATATGCATAATAATATTATTATATACATATAATATAACATCATTATAATAATTATATATTATTATATATTATATTATTATAATTATATATACTATTATATATATTATATATAATATATATAAATTATATTCAATTATATATTCTGATGACATGAATAATAACTTGATATTTATAAAACCATGAGAAAAATGGAAAATATACTAAAATGGGAACTAAAATAATGTTTGTTTTTATTTGAGATGGATCTTCATTTTTTATAACATTTCAGGGACATTGTAATGAATATCAATCATCATAAAATACTGCAGCTACAAAACATATTAGAAACATTCTTGGTCAAATGAGTATGTGGTACTCTATATTGTCTAGAGAAAAATGATATTCTAGTAGCCGATTTTAAGAGATTTAAAATAAATCTTTCTAAAAATGTCAGCAGCTTTTCTGTAACTCAAATAATTCAAAACTTAAAAATGTGAAACTTTGGGGCCAGGTGGTGGCGCTGGAGGTAAGGTGCCTGCGCTAACCTAGGACGGACCTTGGTTCGATCCCCCGGTTCCCCATATGGTCCCCCGTGCCTGCCAGGAGCGACTTCTGAGCGAATAGCCAGGAGTAACTCCTGAGCGTCACCAGGTGTGCCCCCCCCCCCCAAATACCAAAAAAAATGTGAAACTTTTAATATTGTATGTGAAGTTAGTGACTATACATATCACATTTTTACACCCATTAAGACAACAAACACACTTCTATAACTGTTTTTATTAAACAATTCTATTATTCACATCTGAGTTAGATGATATTTTAGAGAGAAAATCCCCAAGGAATATATTGTAACTATAATCTGTGCCTTTGCTAAAGAAACCAGTCAGTGGAATAAGTTAAAAGAAACATTTTTCAGTTAACCAGTTAAGAAGAAACATTTTTCTTTAATAGTTTATTTAATTATTCAAGTAATTATGGTTAATTTATTATTTTAGTAATTATGTTTTATTTATCTAAAAAGGTATTAAGCTGAAATACTAGTCTACATTTGTAAATACTACCTAAAATTTAATGTTAAAAAAACATAAAATGTGTTAGATAAATGATACCCTTTTTAACACACAGACACACAAACACACACACACACACAGATTTCCAAAGGCCTTTGATGGTTCTCAAGGGAATTTGGTGCCACTGGCTTTGTCTGGTCATTTGAGTTGGTTAATACCCAGTGTTGCTCAGGATTTTCTCCAAGCTCTCAGTTCAAGAAGCACTTCTGGAGGGTTTTAGGAGATCAAATGCCAAAATTCAAACCAGGGTTTGTCTATGTAAGGGAAGTGTTTTACTTGTATAATTTCTATGGCTTTTTTTTTTTTACCAATTTTTTCAAATGATAAATATGTTAATCTGTCTTAGTTATGTGAGCCGGCCTGCGGCTCTCAGTTATTCGTGGTCGTGGAAAGGACTCTTACCTGAAAGATAGAAGGGTGAGAGTAAAGGGAACACCAAGTCAAGGATTCTGATCAAAGTGTCAATTTTATTTCAAGCAAGCAGGGCTTATATAGGAAATCAACAATAGTGGTGGTTACATAACGGTTGGTTACATGAACAACACAGTTTCTAGGTGTATTCATAAAAGTCACAATGTTCTGCCAGCATACCTCCTGCAAGTACATACATGTTATAACAAGCCTTCCTGTGTGGTCAAATTCTTGCAGGGCAGTCTGCATCAACTCCTGCCCATTTGGCAGGTACACATCTAAAATTCAGATTAAGGGCAATGCTGAGACAAAACGTCTGTCCGAGGCAAAATGGCTGTACTTATGCTAAGCTATATTTCAAAGGATCTGGCTCCCAACAGTTATGGGCAGTCAAAATTACCTAACATCAGCACCTACTAGTGCCAAACATTGGGCTAAAAGTTCGTTCTTCACTCTCTATCCTTCAGTGCTAACACACACATTCTCTCTCTCACTCACACATACATACCAGGCATACATGCACTATCATACACAGACATTCTTGACTGTTATGAATCCATGCTCTTTCTATATAGAATGACTTTTCTTCTGAATCTTTAAAGTAAATTTTAGCTTCTCATTGTTTACTGCTAAAACTGTTATATTGAAAATAATTACTCAAAATTCCTAGAACCATTTATTGTGTCAAAAATAAAATTCTGTATGCCTGCATGCCTATATATACATATACATATACATATACACACACACACATATATATATATGTATATATATATATATATATATATTTTGGTTCTTGGGTCACACCCGGCAGCGCTAAGGGGTTACTCCTGGCTCCATGCTGAGAAATTGCTCCTGGCAGGCACGGGGGACCATATGGGGCACCGGGATTCGAACCGATGACCTTTTGCATGAAATGCAAACGCCTTACCTCCATGCTATCTCCCGGGCCCCATATATATATTTTTTAATGCCACACCTAGAAGCACCCAGGGGTTACTCCTGGCTCTGTGCTCAGAAATCACTTCTGGCAGTTTTGGAGGACTAAATGGGATGCCGGAGATGAAGCATGGTTTGGCCGTGTGCAGACAAATGTTGTGCAATCACTCTAGCCCCAGGCCTATATTTTTATACTTTCATACTAGTTGAAGTGCCTGTAAACTCAACAAGCTGTCAATTATGAGGCAAAAAAACGTCTGTAGTTTCCTAAAAGGTATTTGTATCTGAGACTGAAAAATATTACTTGAATTTTGATGTCCATATTAAACTTGTCCTTTTATCAGAATCTAATAAAAGCTCTGGTCACATTTTCCTTAGTCTCAAGACTTGTTTAAAGGCCTTAACTGATTGAATAACAATAGCACATTATATGATGAAAGAAAATTTTGACAAACTGTATTAGATAAGCATTTAATGGAAAGAACCAAAATAATTACATGTGTTGAATTTTTTCCTTTAACCTGTATCTTTGGAGAAAGAAAGTCTAGTTGCCTTTTGACCTATAGGGATTATAGAATTAAAATCCACTGTAAAATCATTCGGAGGCATCAGAATGAACCTCAATTGTTTGTTATGTCTTACACATGTATTGGCCAGCTCTGTTCACTAATCCTTGTTCTATCTCTCATGCTGATCTGACAGTAGCATTGCCAAGGGATCACTGGCTATTAAACCACATAGGGCAAGAAGGAGGAAGAAGGGAGCGAGAAGTGGGCCTACTCACTTATAAGTCATTCTAAGTGACTTTTGTTTCAATTTCAGTGATCCAAGTAGTGTTTATGGTGGTTGATAGTTATAGCAGACACTGGGAAATGGGGTTGACATGGAAAAAGTCAAAATAGTTTTATCAAAAGAAGATCTGATTGGGTTTTGAAACACATATATCAACCCATGCTTTTCTATTTTACAATACTTATTGGATTGGAATAAATTTCCACCACAGCTATGTAGTTAGATTCTATTTGTCACAGAGGGACTGGGAGAGAGAACATGAGTGTGAGTTCAGATTGGGCTCACCTAGACCTATTATGGACCAGAACAGGAAAATCTTTCAACTTTTATATCCCTCAGGAAGCATAATGAACATGAGAATTGTGACACAATTAATTTTAATTTTCAAGACAAAACCAAGTATTCTGGGGGTGAATGAGAATGATTAGGAAAACTCTCCTTTCCTTCCCATAGAGCCAATCCTTGGGGAAGGAATCTAGGAAGATGTGCTTCCTCATATTTCAAAAATCATTTACATATACCATGAGTGAATCTGCCACATAGTTGATGTGAGAAATGGTACATTATTAAATAATTCTCAGCCTCAGTTTCCTAATACTTTACCAGTTATGAACATTGAGTGAAAATGAAAGCATATATGAAATAGACAATAGACATTAAGTGAAATTATTAATATTGCAAGAAGCAGAATAGAAATCTTCAAAGTGGTGTGAAAAAATGGTGGTCACAATACCTTGGTTCTTGGGTTATCCTTTGGGAAGATAGAGGGAAGCCAATATAAAATATTAATCTGACTGAACATTATTCAAAATTTTTATAATTTAACACTAGATATTTATCAGATGTTCATCAAAAAACAATGACATAAAACCAATGGTGCCATAGATATAGCACAGCAATAGGGCTTTTGCCTTGCACATGGCCAATCCAGGAAGGACCTTGGTTCTATCTCTGGTGTCCCATATGATCCCCTGAGCCAGGAGCAATTTCAGTAACCCCTGAGTGTCACAAGGTGTGGCACAAAAAGCAAAAATAAAGGCAAAAAATAAACCTCAACCAATGACTATTTTGTGTTCTGTGTATAGCTATCCTTCCATAGAGTTTGGAGGAATTAGCAAACTGTTCTCAGCTGCTTTCAAACAAAAAAGCAAGCATAGAACCGATTATCAGAGGAACCTAAGGTCCAAGTGTGTTGAAAAGTAAAACTGGTGTTTGGAGTCTAGATGAAATAATACATGTTTATTCATAATCTAGTTTTATCCTGCTATATTTAATAGGAAGCAGAATCCATGAGGCTGAACAGAGAACCAAATACCTCAAAAATCTGGAAGTCACGAATGCTGTGAGTCTCAGAGCAAAAAGAATTTCTTTGAAACTGGTGATCCTCTGCTAGTCACCATGCTGTGTACATTGTTTCTCTAGTCCTACTTGGCCTCCATGTTCTCCTGTCAGATGTAGATATACAGAGGAGACCATGCTTGCTCCTTCATTTGTCAAGCCTACCTCCTCCCCCTTTTCCTGTTTAGGACTTGTCTTCCCTTTGAAAGAGCAACCACACTTCTGTGCTTTTCCTGATTTCATGTACATTGTCTGGAACAATGTAATGGTTTTTCTCTTTAGTTGTATCCATTTATTATTTATTTATTTGTTTGTTTATTTACTTTTCTTCATTCTACATTAATCTCATTTGCTTATGGACACCTTTCCCAGCCCATAGGCTAGTTAGTCTAAGTTCCCAGCATTGCCTGAGTCCATAAATAACACTGGCAATGATTTCTTTAGAGCTGAACTTTCTTGGGAGATTAGAAGTTTGGATAATGGGGATTAAATATTATTGCCTGTGATTTTGCCACATGTGCAGATGAGTATCTTCTATAGAATGGATACTGGAGGATGATTATTGATTTATTTTTGACTTTTGGGTTATACTGACAATGCTTAGGGGTTACTCCTGACTCTGCACTCAGGAATCATTTCTGGATGTGCTTAGGAGACACTATATAGGATGACAAGGATTAAACCTGGGTTGGCCTCATGCAAGGCAACTACCCTACTCACTGTACTATTGCCCTGTCCCTGAAGGACTATTTGGTGCTTCCTGAGAGGTGTGGCTTTTCCTTCCACCTATAGATGATCCCAGGGCTATGACCTTTGCATCTTCTTTTTCTTCATGGAACTACAACTGATGTCAGGTCAGAGGGTTTGGGATGTTAATTTGTCCTTCTGGCTCCACATGAGGTCATAGTATTGGCTTTCTGAGGTTGTCAAATAAAGTACCACAATCTGGATGCTTTAAACCAGTTTGTACTGTTTTACAGTTATGGAGATGAGAAGACCAAGATGAAGGTGTCAGGAAGGTTGTTTTATTCTAGGTCTTTGAAGACAAGATTTGTTCCCTGCTTCTTTCCCATCTTCTAATCTTTTCTAGACATGCATTGTAGAAATAGGTAGCACATACATCTCTGTATTTATACACCTTTAAATTTTTTTTATTTAAAATTATTATGCACTGTGATGTACCAACATGCTCATAGTACGTTGCTTATGGCATTTAATGTTCCACTCAAGAAGAGTCCCACTATTAGTGTTATCTTCCCTTTACCAAAGTCTCTAGTTCCCCTCTTCCCTCCAGCCTGTAGGCATAAACAAATTTACTTCATATTGCTTGCTACAACACAAAAGCAAATGTAATTATAAAAGAATCAATAGGAGGCAGTTTATAGCAATTATTATTATATCTCACAAGAGTGTTACTAAAGTCATTGTCTGAGGATTTACTGGGCTGGTCGGTGCTAGTTGGGCCTTCTGTTAATTGTTTTCACTCATTGAACTTGGTGGTATCTACATAATTTACCCATCAAATTTTCTGTGGTCTTATTGGGTTGTCCGTACTATGAATTTTGGAGGTGTTATACATGGTCACATGGTTCAGGAGTTATGGACATGGAACTATTTAGTACTACTTAATAGTTTGACAGGACAAAGAGGTTTAGTTGTGGAGTCGAGCCATTTCTATGTTGGAGGGTACAGCTGTTGCTGTGTTCCTTCAGGCAGAAAATCTGTCTGTCCTCATTCCTATGGGGTCCAAGAGATTTTTTTTTAGCCCAGACTGGTCTACTTGAGGAAATTTAGCAACATAATTTTTTTTTAAGATTAGCTGTGGATCTGAACCATATTTTCTGCTGGAAGATGTCTTGTCTTTGCCTTTCTATGTAGTATTTTCAACTACCAGGAGGCCAGATAGACTCATTTGGGGTCCACACTATTGGCCTCATTTCAAAGGGTCATCTGCAATGACGTGGCTTCCAAATAAGGTTGCTTGGTGGAGTTCATACCCCACCGTAGTTACTTAGGTGGGAACAGAGTGTAGCTTACACATTCTTCTCTCATTTGAAGAGTAATGCTACTTACTGTCACTTTTGGAACTTGGGTATCGTGTTTTTCTTATTTGCTTGTGAGAAAGAACTAAACGACAGAGGGATTTCTGATTTATACACGGAGAAGATGGCTTACCAAAATAATGGAGCTGTTTTTCTATGTTTGGAGAATTGTCTTCATATAGTGTTTCAGACTGATATTAGCCCCACTTGGCTGCTTATCCACCAAGAAGCACAGTCACTGGAGTTCATTTATTCCCAAGGATCAATAAGCAATTATTGAGAGAAAGTGACTTTGTCAACAATTTAATTAAAGTCTTCCAACCTATGAAAAGAGCAGTAATTCAACTTTTGCCTCATATTAGTTGTGTAGCCCTAGGCAAGTCTCCCAATTGTCTGGACCTCAGGGTGCTATCTGTCAAATTTGGGCATTGGTTTAGATATCCTCAAAGGATTCTTCTGGCTGGAAACTTATTATTATTTTATTTTATTTTTTTGGTTTTTGGGCCACACTCGGTGATGCTCAGGGGTTACTCCTGGCTATGCGCTCAGAATTCACTCCTGGCTTGGGGGACCATATGGGAAACCGGGGGATCGAACCGCGGTCCGTCCTAGGCTAGCGCAGGCAAGGCAGGCACCTTACCTCCAGCACCACCGCCCGGCCCCAAAACTTCTTTATATTATATGAAACTTATAGCACTTGCAAGCAGAAACACCCTCTAGAAACTGGGTTATGCAACTAATAAAAGAAGTGGATTATTGAAGTGCTTTTCTTCTTCTTTATCATCAGAAGACCAAGTGTTCTTGTCTTGGGATGAAAGGTGGAACCTTCACTCTCTTTCATGTATTTAATTTAATATTTACACATTTTGGCCCTAAAGAGGTCACATCCTTTCTACTAGCACAGCACAATGCCCCTCTCCTCGTATCACCTGGTGGTATGTCCTGCTAGGCTGGATATGTCAGAATTTGAATGAGTTGTAAGTGATGTTTTCATTCTCAAAATAAACCCTTCTCCTAGAACTTATTTTTAGAGGTGTTTGATGACATATTTAAGAACTGAATCAACTTTAGCTATTTGTGACCAACACCTCTGGGCCTTTGGGGTACACACACTCATTTTTTTATAGCTTTGGCATAAAATATGCTGTGAATAGTACCTTTAACTCAGAGGTTTGTAGATGCTATCTCCTTCAATTGTACTGTGTTAGATAGGATATTCAGTATATATACATATATATATACATATATCCTCACATATACATGAAATTAATCATCGACAAAGGAGAAAAAAACTTAAAATGGAATAAAGGCAGTCTTCAACAAATGGCGTTGGAACAATTGGATAACTACATGTAAGAAATTAAAGATAAATCCATATTTCACACCTTACACAATAGTCAATTCAAAGTGGCTTAAAGACCTTGAGATTAGACATGAATCTATAAAGTTCATTGAGGAAAATATAGAACACTCCAACACTTAGACCTCAAGGAAGTATTCAATGACAAGATGCCAATGGCAAGGGAAATAGCATTAAATCTGAGTCAAAGGGACTACATCAAATCAAAAACGTTTTGTATGGCAAAGGAAACACAGGCTAAAATTACAAGACAGTTAACTGAATGGGAGAAAAATTTTGCACTCATCACATCAGATAAAGGTTTGATATCTAGCATATACAAAGTATTCACAAAGGTTAACTCCACAAAACCTAAAATCCTCATGAAAAATGGGTAGAGGAAATGAATAGACACTTCTCTGAGGAAGACCAACAAATGACCAGCAGGCACATGAAAAAAATGCTCATCATCACTTATCATGGAAACCAAATCAAGACAACAATTAGATATAATCTTATGCCAGTGAGGATGGCACATAACAAAAATACTGGGAGCAATCACTGTTGGTGGGAATGTGGTGGGAAAGGAACTCTCACCTCCTGCTGGAAAAAATGCTCCTGGTCCATCTCCTATGGAAAACAGGATGGAGGGTTCTCAGTGAACTAAGAATCAATCTGCCACATGAATTAGCAATCCCACTTTTGGGTATACATCATCAGACCAAAGAAACACTGAACCAAAAGGATATATGCACAACGCTATTTAACACTTAATACAATAGCTAAGAGTTTAAATCAACCTAGATTTCCAACAACAGATGAGTGGATCATGACGATGAAGTACCTATAAACAATGGAATACTACATAGGCTAAGGAATGATGTAATCATGCAATTTGCTGCAACATGGATGGAACTGGAAGATATTGTGTTAAATGAAGTAAGTCAGTAGAAGTATAAATACAGAATGATATCACATATGTGGTATTTAGAATAAATACATGAAGAAATTAAATAGTCTAAATAGGGGCTAGAGGGGTGTCATGGATCGGTAAGGCATCTGCCTTGCCAGTGCTAGGCTAGGACAGACCGCGGTTGGATCCCCCCTGCATCCCATATGGTCCCCCAAGACAGGAGCGATTTCCGGGCACATAGTCAGGAGTAACACCTGAGCATCATCAGGTGTGCCCCCCCCCCCAAAACCAAAAAAATCTAAATGGAGTTGTCTTGATCATCCTTGGTCACATATAGCGTGGAGAAGGAAAGAAACTGAGTGGAGGAGGAGAAACACAAACATTAAAGGAGGGGTCCAGAGACCAAGCTCTTTCAGGTTCATTGATGGAGATATAAAAAAGGACAGACTAAATATCCGAGCTAAAGTCAAAACATTTGACTCTAGAGACCCAACTCTAATAACCTAAACTTTAAATGAGCCTGTTATACTGGAAGACTTAGAGTCAAGGGGTGGTGGTTTGCTATATACACTCTGGAAATATTGGTGGAGGGAGCTTGACCCTGGTGGTGGGATTGGCCCTGATTCATTGTAGGTCTGAAACTCAACTATGAAGAACTTTGTAAATCACAATAATTTAAATAAAATAAAATACAATTTAAAAAATGACTGATGTATCTTAATTCCTTTTTTTATTTTGTCCTAAAACTGAGACCCTGATTGTGGGAAGAATACAAAATAGACCAGTTGTCTGAATTGTGTTTGAATTAATTAATCATGATTTTTAATTTATCCAAAAGGAATGAGGCACAAACAGCCTCAATTTTCAGGTTAGTTTTTCCAAAGCAAACAGAAATGTTACAGACTGCTGATCTGTAACAAAAATTATTTTTATTTTCACAAGACCTTGTAACTTGTGGGAGAAAAGCGGGACGGAGGAATAACTGCTAACAGAAAATATTAATGTAAATATGAAGAGACCACACGGTAGTATGAGGTCTGGCGTGAAATGAAGCCAAGACAAGTTTATTGATTTTAGGTAGCCTTTTTAAAGTAAACTTGGAATGAAAAGCAAGCCAGAAAGAAAGGGGGGTTGACTTCTGAAATTGAAACTAAGATTAGCATATTTGAAGAAGGACAAAAGATGCTTGGCTGAAATTTGCATCTAAAGAGGTCCAGAGAAGGGAAGGAATTTTTCTGATTTGGGTTCATCTAGTAATTTTGTATGAGGACAAAGAAAGTGAAAACTCTGGTAGTGATAAGGAGCTAG
>PVKC010009982.1:0-26908 GCA_004027635.1 Crocidura indochinensis | reverse complement strand
ATCTCCCTCAATCTCAATGGACTAAATTCATCAATTAAAAGACACAGAGTTGCAAAATGGGTCAAAAAGATGAACTCAACCTTCTGCTGCCTACAAGAAACACAAGTGAATAGTCAGATCAAACATAGATTCAAAATCAAAGGCTGGAGGAAAATCATACAAGCAAACAACATCCTTCAAAAAGCTGGGGTGGGGGCCCAGGAGATAGCAGGGAGGTAAGGCGTTTGCCTTTCATGCAAAAGGTCATTGGTTCGAATCCCGGTGCCCCATATGGTCCCCCGTGCCTGCCAGGAGCAATTCCTGAGCATGGAGTCAGGAGTAACCCCTGAGAACTGCCAGGTGTGACCCAAAAACCAAAAAACAAACAAACAAACAAACAAACAAACAAAAAAAAAGAAGCTGGGGTGGCCATACCAATATCTGATAATGGGGCCAGAGAGATAGCATGGAGGTAAGGTATTTGCCTTTCATGCAGAAGGACGGTGGTTCAAATACCGGCATCCCATATGGTCCCCCATGCCTGCCAGGGGGGATTTCTGAGCACAGAGACAGGAGGAATAAACCCTGAGCACTGCCAGGTGTGACCCAAATAAACAAACAAGGAAAAATACCTGATGACACCAACTTTATACTCAGAAAAGTTATAAGGGACAAAGATGGACACTTTGTATCAATCAAGGGATATGTGCAACAGGAAGAAATCAGACTAATAAGCATAAATGTACCCAATGAGAGACCAACAAATTATCTAATACAATTATTGACAAATCTGAAAGAAGACATCATTAATAACACAATAATTTTGGGAGACCTCAACACAGTCCTATGAACACATGATAGGTCAAATAGACTGAAATCTAACAAAAATATACTAGCCCTGAAAAGAGAAATGGAAGAAAGACTATATATATATATATATATATATATAGGACACTCCACACCAAAAAACCTGGATACACAATCTTCTCCAATGTTGACCATAAGGCTCTGAAATTAGATGTGAACTACAAAGGGACACAGAAGAAAAACTTTAACAATTGGAAATAAAACAGCCTGCTACTGAACAACCAGTGGGCCAAGATGAAATCAAAAAGGAGATCATAACTTTCCTGGAAACAAATGATAATGAAGACACAAACTACCATAATCTATGGGAGATGCAAAAAGCGGTGCTAAGAGGAAAATGTGTAGTTTTGCAAGTACACATCAGGAAGGAAGAAGGGGCACACCTGAATAAAATAATTAAGAAAAAAGAGACCAACAAACACAGCAAACTTATCTACAAAGATGACATTAAATCCATTTGCCAAGGCAAATAAAGCACATGAAATTAGAAAATGACCAACAAAAGAAACCAAATATAGGGAGACAGAAGGAAATAACAAATCTGAGAGAAGAAATCAATGAAGTGGAAACCCAAAAACAATCTGAAATATCAACAAACCAGAAATTGGTTTTCTGAAAAAATAAACAAGGTTGATAAACCATTGGCAAAATTCACAATGAGAGAGAGCGGAACCTGATCACCCATTTTAAACATGAAAGGGGAAGATCAGGACAGATATTACAGAGATCCAAAAGGTAATCAGAGACTACTCTGAGAAACTTTATCCTACTAAATATGAGAACCTAGAAGAAATGGATAAATTCTTAGATATTTATAACCTCCCTTGGTTAAGTAAGAAAGATATAGCATATCTAAACACTCCCATTACTATTGAGGAAATTGAAACTGTAATCAAACATCTGCCCAAAAAAGAAAAGCCCAGGCCCAGATGGATTGACTAATGAATTCTTTCAAACCTTTCAAAAGGAACTACTACCAATCCTATCCAGGCTTTTCCATAAAATGGAAAAATAGGACCACTCACAAAGAGCTTTTATGAAGCCAACATAACCTTGATACCAAAACCAGGCAGAGATACTACCAATAGCGAAAATTATAGACCAATATTCCTGATGAATCCAGATGCAAAGATCTTCAACAAAATGCTGACAAATAGGATCCAATGCATCATCAAGAAGATCATACACTACTATCAAATAGTTTTCATCCCAGGAATGCAAGGATGGTTTAACATTCATAAATCTATCAACATAATACAAAATATCAACAAGATTAATAAAAATCACATGATCATACCAATAAATGCAGAGAAAACATTTGATAAAATCCAACACCCAATCTTGATCAAAACTCTCAGCAATGGGAATGAAAAGAACTTTTCTCAATATAGTTAAGGCCATCTACCACAAGCCAAGGCAAATATTATCCTCAATGGAGAAAAATTAAAAGCCTTTCCTGTAAATTCTGGTACAAGAGAAGACTATCCACTCTCACCACTCCTCTTCAACATAGTACTGCAAATAATTGCTATAGCGATCAGGAAAGAAAAAAATACCAATGGAATTCAGATAGGAAAGGAAGAAGTCAAGTCACTGTTTGCAGATTACTGTACTTAGAAAACCCTAAAGACTCCAACAAAAATCTTCTAGACACAATAGATTCATATAGCGCGGTGGCTGGCTACAAAATTAACACACAGAAATCAATGTCCTTTTTATACACCAATAATGATAGGGAAGAGATGGACGTTAACAAAGCATTCTGATCCAAGAAATAAGAGAGGAGAGAGAGAAATGGAAGCACTTACCCTGCTCATGAATTGGCAGGTTTAACATCATTAAAATGGCAATACTCCCCCAAACATTATACATATTTAATGCGATTCCTCTAAAGATATCCATGACGTTCTTCAAAGAAGTGGATCAAACACTTATGAAGTTCATTTAGAACAATAACATTCACAAATAGCTAAAGCACTCCTAAGAAAAGGGAATATGGGAAGCATTACTTTCCCCAACCTTAAACTGTACTACAAAGCAATAGTTATCAAAGCAGCATGTTATTGGAATAAATACAGACCCTCAGTTCAGTGGAATATGCTTAAGTACTCAGAGAATATTCCCCAGACATACAGGCACCTACTTTTTGACAAATGAGCAAGAAATACTAAGTGGAGCAGGGAAAACCTCTACAACAGGTCGTGTTGGCAGAACTGTTATGCCACTTGCAATTATGCTAACATAGACCCCCAGTTAACATCATGTACAAAGGTAAAACCCAAAAGGATTAAAGACCTTGATATCAGACCTCATATAATAATGTATAAATAACAACGCGTAGTTAAAACACTCCATGACATTGAGACTAAAGGCATCTTCAAGGAGGAAACTGCACTTTCCAAACAAGTGGAAGCAAAGATAAACAGATGGGAATACATTAAGCTTAGAAGTATCTGCACCTCAAAATAAATAGTGCCCAGGATACAAGAGCCACCCACCATGTGGAGAAACTATTCACCCAATAGCTATCAGATAAGGGGTAATATCCAAAATAATGAGCACTGACAGAACTTTACACAAACAAAATCGAATCCCAACAAAACATGGGGAGAAGAAATGGACAGACACTTTGATGAAAAAAAGAAAGACACATGAATAAATGCTCCTCATCACTAATCATCAGGGAAATAAAAATCAAAGCAATGATGAGATATCATCTCACACCACAGAGACTGGCACACATCACAAGGTATGAGAACAATCAGTGCTGGCGGGATGTAGAGATGAAGGAAATCTTATCCACTGCTGGTGGGAATGCCATCTAGTTCAACCTTTATGGAAAGCAATATGGAGGTTCCTCCAAAAACTGAAAATTGATCTCCAATTCGACCCAGCTATTCCACTCCTAGGGAATACAAGAATATAATACAAAATCCCTTCCTCACACCTATATTTATTGCAGCACTATTCACAATAGCCAGGCCCTGGAAAAAATCGAGATGCCCTTCAACAGACGAATGGCTAAAGAAACTGTGGTGCATATACACAATGGAATATTATGCAGCTGTCAGGAGAAATGAAGTCATGAAATTTTCCTATACATGGATGTACATGGAATCTACCATGCTGAGTGAAATAAGTCAGAGGGAGAGAGATAGACACAGAATAGTTTCATTCATCTATGGGTTTTAAAAAAAATAAAAGTCATAATTGCAACAATCCTCAGAGACAATGATAGGAGGGCTGGAACTTACAGCCCACTTCATGAAGCTCACCACAAAGAGTGGTGAGTGTAGCTATAAAAATAAATACACTGAGAACTACCAAAACCATGTGAATGAATGAGGGAACTGGAAAGCCTGACTGGAGTACAGGTGGGGGTGGATTGTGATTGAGGGAGATTTGGGACTTTGGTGGTGGGAATGTTGCACTGGGGGTGTTCTTTACATGAGTTTTATCACATTTAAGTTATGTGTAATTCTAATGTCTTAATAGTCAAAAAAAGTTAAGCATGTGAGAACTATAATTCATCTCATATTCTAAAATCTCTTTCAAAAATCGTTTTAATGATATATTATAGCATAATAAAACTTCTGTTTGATTTTGGGGGGATTTCATATGTTTAATGATGACCCTCATGTACTGAGTAATTCTTATCTTTGAAAAATATTTTTTGTTATCATGGAAACTTGTTTATATTTTGTTCTTTTTAATTCTATTATTTGGTTCTGTGACACTGAAATTATATAACCAAATTGTCCATTTTAAATATATATTGTTATATTATATTATATTATTAATTATATTATATAATTTATATATGTTAAGACCATGTGATTTACAAAGTCCTTCATAGGTGGGTTTCATATATAGAATGAATCAGAGCCAATCCCACCAGCAATGACAAACTCCCTCCACCAATGTTTCCTAAGTGCATCTCATACAACACTCTACCCCCAGCCTGCCAGTATAACAGGCCCATTTGAAACTTAGATTGTTAGAGTTTGAGCCTCTTGATAATATTTTTGTTGCCTTTGGCTTGGATATTTAGTCTGTATATTTTAACACTAATAATGCACGTGAGACCACATGGTTCCTGGGCCTCACCTTTCTTATTTGTGTTTCTTCCACTCAGTTTCTTTCCTTCTCCTTGCTAACTCTGGAGTCAAGGGTGTTTAAGACAACTCTCATTTAGATCTTTGTTTTTTTTTCATGTAGTTATTCTAAATGCTACGGTTTATATAAGTGAATACATTATTTATTAATCTTCTTTTAGCATAATATCTTCCCGTTCTATCCAAGTTGCTGCAAATTGCATGATTGCATAATTCATTAGAGTTGTGCAATATTTTATTGTATATATGTACCACAGCTTCATGATTCACTAATCTGTTGTTGGACATCTAGGTTGATTCCAAATCTTAGCTATTGTACTGAGTACTGCAATAAACAATAAGTACATTCTTTTGGATGAATATTTTTCCATCATAGGAACAGACACACAAAACAGGGATTTCCTAGCAATATAGCAGAGAAATTTTGAGTTTATTCAGAATTCTCTGCTTTCCATAGGGGTTGGACCAGGCAGCATTTCCAAAAACTGTGGATGAGAGTTCCTTTCTGACCACAGCCCCACCAAGAGAGATTATCCCCATTTTTGATATATGCTATAATCACTTGTGTAAGATTATATCTCATTATTGTATTAATTTAGATTGTTATGCTCATAAATGATGATGAGAATTTTATGTGACTGTTGGCCATCTGTTTATCTTCATCAGAGAAGTGTCTATTCATTTGCTTTCCCTATTTTTGAGGGTTTTTTTTGGGGGGGGTTTGTGAAATGAACCTTGTGAGTACTTTGTATATCTTAGTATGAGACCTTTATCTTATGTATTGAATAAAAAAATTTCTTCCAATTTAACTAGATGTCTCCTAATTTTAGTCATGTTTCTTTTGCCATCCAGAAACATTTAGTTTGATGTAGTCCCACTTATTCGTGTTTTGTGCTATAGTCATTGTCATTAGCATCCTATCATGAATTCTTTAAAGTGCAAGTCTTGATGTGTTCTACCTTTGTTTTCTTGATAATATTTATGAATATGAATCTAATCTCAATGTCTATAATCCACTTTGAGTTGACTTTTGTGTAAGGTGTGAAATATGAAACAATCATTTCTTTACACGTGGTTATCCAATTATTCCAGTACCATTTGTTGAATAGACTGTCTTTATTCCATTTCAAATTCTTGGCTCCTTTATCAAAGTCTAATTAACCAAATACTTGGGTGTTTATCACTGGATATTCTATTTTGACCCAATTGGTCTGAATGTCTGTGTTCCAATACCATGCTGTTTTTATCACCATGGTTTTGTAATAAGCTTCAAATTAGGTAATGAACTGCCTTCTAGCTTTATATTTTCCAAGAAGTATTTGGCAATCCTAGGCCTTTTATGATTTAACACAGTTTCTAAATAATTTTCTAAGACTATGAAGAATTTCTGAATTGGAATCTGAATTGCATTGAATTTATATAAAAGTGTATGCAAGATGATGATTTTGAAAGCATATATTTCTCAAATCCATAGCATAGAATGATCTTTCTTTTCTTAGGTCTTCTTCAAATTCATTAAGTGTTATGAACTCTTTGTGGAATATGTCTCTCACATCTCTTCTTTGGTTAATTCCTACGTAATTGATAGCTTAAATGTGATATGCTCTTTTATTATTTTTTCTGCTCAGAGTCATTATTTGTATAAAGGTATACAACTGTCCTTCATGTATTGACTATAGGCCCCTGACTCTCCTGAAATTTTAAGTGTGTTAATTCTTTAATTTTAGGGCCACACCAGTGTGCACACAGATCACTTATGGAGGAATTAAGCTGACCATATCTGTTGCCAGATATTGAACCAGGGTTTAATGTATGCAAGATACATGCTTAACTCACTGTACTATATCCCTAATTTTGTCTTTAATTCATTCTTATTGCAATTATATATGTCAACTAATCAAGTAAGTAGTTGTTCTTGATATATAACTGCATTATAATACATTATAGAAAATGGCATAGTTGATAAGTGTATGGGATTTAGAGTGCTCACCACTAAACACTCTGCCACAATTTCAACAAAAAGGACTTCTTTAGTCAGTACACCTGCCAAAGTAATAATCTGGTCTTTTTTTTTAGAGACTTGGAATGCTATTGCATTTTGCCAGTTTGCCATATGACACTCCTTCCCCAGTAAATATATCTTACTTCTTTATTTCAATTATAGCTCCCACATATTCCATCCGTTTTTGTCCCATGTAGCACAACTTCAATTTTTTAAGATAGCATAACAATATTCCATTGAGATTTATAGCACTCTGAAGTTTATTCCATATGCTGTTATAACAATGCTGCTAATAAACGTTGGAGTGTAAATACTTTTTGAATTAGTGTTTTTAATGTTCTTGAATATGTTTCTAGATAATGACTACTTGCATTATTTTATGGAGTCTTCATACTGTTTCCCACTGTAGTTATGCCGTTAGCATTTTCTCTCTGTATACAGGATTTCTTTTTTTTTTCAACACATATTTATCAAAATTGTGGTCATTCTCTGCTTTAGGTAACTTCTTATTTTAATTACTTTATTTAAACACAATGATATTTATCCTGCCAATCCATGAGCAGGGTGTCTTAATTTTCTTGTGCCCTGTCTTATTTTTTGAAGCAGCTTTTATAGCTTATGTCCCTCACATATATATAAGTTGACCCCAAGATATTAGAGTTTGTAGGGCAATAATGTGAATGGGATGTTTTCTTAATGTTTATTTCTTCTCTATCATTATCGGTGTATAATAAGGCCATTGCTTTTTGCATGTTAATATTGTAGCCTGCCACTCATCAGGGAGATGCAAATCAAAATAATAATGAGGTACCATCTCACACTACAGACACTAGTGGGGATGTGGAGAGAAAGGAACTCTGATTTCCTGCTAGTGTTAATGCCATCTAGTCCAACCTTTATGGAAAGCAATATGGATATTCCTCAGAAAACTGAAAATTGAGCTCCCATATGATCCAGCTATGCCACTTCTAGAGGTATACCCTAGAAACACAAAAATACAATTCAAATATCTCTTCCTCACACCTATATTCATTGCAGAGCTATTTACAATAGCCAGACTCTGGAAACAACTAAGATGCCCTTCAACAGATGAATGGCTAAAGAAACTGTGGTACACAGTGGAATATTGTGTAGCCTCAGGAGAGATGAAGTCATGAAATTTTCCTATATGCAGATGTACATTGAATCTATTAGGCTGAGCAAAATAAGTCAGAGGGAAAGAAATATACACAGAATAGTTTCATCTATGGGTTTAAAGAAAAATTATAGCCATTATGTAATAAGACCCAGATACAATAGAGTTAAGGGCTGGAAGGGTCGGAAAGACTGGCTCACAATTTGAATCTCACCACAAAGAGTGGTGAATGTTGTTAGCAAAATAAATACACTAACAACTAGCATGACAAAGTTCAAGAATAAGAGAAGTAGACTGCATGCTGCAAATACAGGCAGGTGGGATCAGGGAGGGATTGGTTGTGGGAATGCTGCACTGGTGAAAGGGGGTATTCTGTTTATGATTGAAACCAGCTATAATTATGCATTTAATCATAATGCTTAAATAAAGATTTTATATATTTAAAACAATAAAATAAAAAATAAAAATGAAAAATTACAAAGTTTCTCTTGATTGAGTTTCAGTCATACAATATACAAATGTATTCACTAGTGCACATTTCCTGCTATTAATATCTCCAGTTCTCCTCAGCTCATTTTTCTTCTCTGCCTGCCACTATTGAAGACATTTTTGTTCTCTCTGTCTCTCTCTTTTTTTCCTTTTAGACAACATGGCTTGCAATATTGTTACTGAATGGGTATCACACATACCACGTTATCTCCTTTCAGCACTCAATTCATGTCCAGAGTGATTATTTCCCACAATCATTGTTAGAGTGGACCTTTCTTTGCCCTCACTGTCAGTTTGATAAATTTGTGGGAAGCTTTCTACCATGGACTGGTACTCCTGTCCCACATCTCTATTTTCTTTGCATATTATTACCATATTATCTTTAACTGAATACCCCACAGATGAGTGATTATTCTATGTCTATCCCTCTCCCTCTGACTCATTTTACTTAGTACAATACACTCCATTTCTTTATCCATGTCACATGTACACACTGGAATATTACACAGCTGTTAGAAAAAATAAGGTCATAAAATCTGCTTTACATAATTTTTATTGGTCTGGAATAAAATCAGTTTTCTGATTTCTCTAATAACTTTCTCTATTTTTTAGCAATGCTAACAATTAATCAGGTTTCTGTTAGCAATCTACCTCTCTTTGAAGAAATGTCTATACATATCTCTAGCATAATTTGGAGGATCTCCTGAATAGTTGCACCCCAATGGTTCTTACTAGAGCTGAGAACCTCCCCACCAGCAGTATTTGGTAAGTCAACCAGCAGTTCAATTGTGGGGCTCATGATAGCAGTGTGGTTCCAGATATTAGAAGAATATTCCAGAGGTGTCCAGGCCTTCAGGGCATATATGCTCCGGTCTGAGAATGAAGCCTCAATCTCCAAAGTCAGGACACTCAAGAGACAAAGATCTGGAAGCAAACACCATTGCAGGAAATAATCCACACAGAGTAAGGGATTGAAACACGCTCATAAATCCCAATATACAAGCCTTCCACTCCTAAGTAGCAGGCATCTCAGTGAGGAAATCAGGAAACACAAGAAGATCGTTTTCTTGAGACCCAGGATATTTATTAGGAAGAATCAGGCCACATCTCGGTGTAAAAAACAAATGTCTAAAAACAAACCCAAGGTACTAAAATCAAAGGTGTTTCGAACCAACAAGTAACAAAGCATATACTAAGTAGGGTAATATCCAGTTAATCCAACAGTATTTCAAACATTTTCTGGTAGGGATGGAACCTGAGTTGGCTAAGCATATGAGCTATACACTATAGCATGCCTAGATCTCTTTTATTGGACTACTTGCTTTACATTAAGTTATCTGATTTTTTTCATATAATTTGGGATTATATGCAAATATATTTTCAGAAATGCTGTATAAATTTTTTATTATAGTAGTCACTATAGTTGTAAAGAGAGGTTTTTTCTTCTTTATTTCATGTAGGCCCCATTGTTTAGCCTTGCTTTACTTCTCTTTTCACTATTTTTGTTATAAAGGTATATCTTTAATTAATTATACACTCAAATGAATATGGCAGGGATTTATTTTTTGTATTATTTAATATGATTATATTCTTTATAGTCAATGAAAGCATAATAACTAATTTTATTGGATATGCAGTAAAAACAGTAATTAAGAGTAAAATATACATATAATCTTTATAGACTTGTTATGAATAAATGTATGAGTTCATTAGTTTTCATATGCTTATTTATTTTTCAATGATATTTTAATGTGAAACTTTTTTCAAATAAATACTTAAGATATAAAGATTATATCTCAAAATGGTTCAAAAACAATTATGTATAGCTACACTTTATAAAATATAATTTGCTCATTTTAATGATACTTTAACTTCAGAAGGATCACATTAGAATTTTTGCCTATCGATATTATTACTATAATAAAATAAAATTTATGTGAAGGGGTTTCAGCATAGATTTTATATGAGTTATTATTAGGTTCATTATAGGTTGCATTTTTTTTAGTTTCTTGCTTAATAAGCCAAACATTTTATTTTATTAGGGACTGTGGAATTTTACCATACCTGGAAGTACTCACAAATCACTGCTGCTGGTGGTCAAGGTACTGTGAATTGTACTGGTGTTTGAATCAGTTAATTTTATATGAGACAAGGGCCATTATCACTCTACTATCTCTTTGCCTCGCCCCCACTAATTTTGGGATTTTAATTCTCAGTACTCTTTCCTAAACCATTCAAATAAATGATTACTACAGTTATATATTTTATAAGTGAGAAGTTTCAAGAGATAAGTATGAGATAGTATTTATTTATCACTCCAGTGACCCATTTTTAGAGTCTCACATGTTAATGGTGCACAATAATCCTTGTGCTTAACAAGTCAGTCTATTTAAGATTAGAGACCAAACATATGAATTGAAATGTTTAATTTGTGACTTAGAACTAAATTATATGTGGTATATACACGAAAAAATTTCTAAATAAAATTATAGTAACATTTGGGGCTGGAGAGATAGCATGGAGGTAGGACATTTACTTTGCATGCAGAGGGATGGTGGTTTGAATCCTGGCATCCCATATTGTCCCCTGTGCCTGCCAGGAGCAATTTCTGAGACTAGAGTCAGACATAACCCCTGAATGCTGCCGGGTGTAACTTAAACCCACCCCCCAAATTATAGTAACATTAGATTAGAAAAACAAGTAGTGGTTACCAACTGGAAGGATGGGCAACAAAGGGTAGATGAATTAGAATAAATGGGGATACAGTATAATCAATAGAGTTGGATTTTTACATGCTACATATTTTAAATTAATAATGCAAAATTAGCCCAATTTCAATAAATTAAAATAAAATAATAATAAATGAAAAGTTTTTCATGAGTAAATACAATAAATTTAACGCATTTTTACAGTTTGGTTATTAAAATAAATATTTATGAATTTATTAAGAATTGTTCCTTAATATATATTTATTTATTTTAATAGACACTTATATATTTAAATTCACTCATATAATGACTACAAATAAAATGTTTTGAAAGCAATTACTGTTTTTCAAAGTGTCCTAGTAAAAATGTAAGACCATGTAGGAATTCAAACTATAATATTGTTTTATTTTGTAAATTGTGTACCTACATAGGTTAGGTAACCTAGGTCGGACCATGGTTTGATCCCCCAATATCCCATATGGTTCCTCAAGACAGGAGCGATTTCTGAGCACATAGCCAGGAGTAACCCCTGAACATCACCGGGTGTGGCCCAAAAACCAAAATAAATAAATACGTTAACAAACAAATCTCTTGTGTTTTCTCATATAATAAAATTTAGCATATACATGATGCGTCTATCTCATGATTTCATATTGCTCTCCAAAGACCTCAGATCTTAATAATACAGTAGGAGTAAAAATTGCAATCTATATAATTGGGGTTACAAAAGTATTCAGTTCACGGTAGCAGTACTATGCTACAAAAGAGTTAAGTATGTTTACTAAAAATATAGGCACCCTTGCCCATGAAAATATATAACAGTTGAGTAATATGGTGGCTTTAACTTTCCTTCATCATCTTCTGCAAGAAATACTGTGAAGAAGAACTGACTAGATTGTCATGAATGTCAGAAGGCAAGGACACAATACCCCCTCCTCCTGTAATTTATAGAGATTAAACTATCCAAACTTTCAAAATTATCTGACCATTATCTAAATTTTATAAAACTATGTAGGCCAAGATACATTGTCAGTTTAAACATCATTTTTCCTTATTATCTATTGCAGCAGGACAAAAGTAATTCTTACTTTGAATGATTAATATTCTATGAGCTAGTTGGAATTAATCTCTACAGTACTCGGTCAGAGAAAGAAGTGATTCCTGCTACTAGGGGTATAAAAGTGTGTAATAGAAGCCAGCAAAGCCAGTGAGCATTGCTGGAAAACAGAACTGGGGGTTAATAGGTGAAAAGAAAACTGCTATAAAAATCCTTTGGTCAGTAGATCTAAAACTACCACAACCTATTTTTTTAAGGTAACTATTGGGGTGGGGACACAGTACAACACATACTGAAGCTCAGGGGTTACTCCTGGCGTGGGAGAGACTACATGGAACATCCGGGGATCGAAACAAGGTCCATCCTGGGTAAGCCCCATGCAAAGCAAGCACCTTATGTTGCCTACCTCTCCAGCCTTTGGAACCGTAATTTTTAATTTAACAATGTGTGGCATTAAACTAAAATCTGTGGTAAGAATTCAAATTGAATGACATATCTCTTTCTAAAGCAAAACTGATATGAAGAGCAGTAAAAATCAAAACAAAACAAAAACAAAAACAAAAAACCCTAAAAGGTGAGCCAGGGAGACATTATAGTGGGCAGACAGAATACTTGCTTGCATGTTGACAATCTGAATTTGATTCCTGTAATTCCATTTGACACTCAAGGAATATTCTAGGGTTCGTGATCAAAAGTTGCTCTCAGATGTTACCAGTGGTCTATATGGTGACAAGGAAGAAGTCTTTGTTTTCTGTATTCAAACCCTATCTCTACAGACATCTGATTTATTTTTACTACACTTCTTAAGCCTCAACAATAATGAGAGCATTTGGAGTTTTATCATTAAATCAATTTGATTATTTATACACTTAGTCATAGAACTAAAAATAACAGTGTGCCAAGCTTCTTAAGGCCTGAATTTACAAAGTTGAGCACTGAATGTAATGATATTATGTTGCCATATGATTTTAGATTGAAATTATTACCATTTGTTTTTTTATTAATTTTCCAATACTTTTAAAATAATTTATTTTCCTTGTAGGAACTATTGAAATTAAATCATACTCTTAAAATTAGCTTTACAATTTCTCTATGCTATAGTACATATTGTGCTTAACTAAAATCATGTCATTATATAGTTATATTTTGTTTCTTTTATTTTTAAGCACCGTGATTATAAAAAATGTTCACGATTGACTTTTAATCATACAATGTACACCACTCTTCGTCACTGCCCATTTCTTGTAACCAATGTCTTTAGAATAGTAAGTATATTCAATATTCTGATTTTAAATCTATTAAAACAATTATGTAGAACAATTCTGTAGAACTAAGCTTTATGGAATATGGTAGTAATAGATACATTTTTGGCACACTCTATAATTTATCTTTCATAGTTGGCACACATTTGTAATTTTTATTATACTTAGGGAAAAGGACAGACAAGGAAAGAAATGAAGCTGGAAAAGTAGATAAAAAATGAAAGTAACAGGGGAACGGGGTTCAAGGTCTCTCATACATTAGCGATGTAGAAAAGTTGTATACCTATAAATCCAAATCAGTAACACTAAAGATATGAGTTTAACCACAACCACCAAACTTCATAATATGTCTGTCAAAGTTGCAGATATAGGGCAAGTAAGGTGAAGATGATGTGAATATGTGCATATTGGTGATGGGTGTTGATATTTGCAGTGGCATGTTTATATGCCTAAAATTCAACTATGAAGGGGCCAAAGCAATAGAACAGTGGTAGAATGGTTGCCTTGCACACAGCTAATCCAGCACAGACTTCGGTTTAATTCCCAGTATCCCATATGGTCCCCCAAGCCAGGAGTGACTTCTGAACATACTAGGGGGACCCCAAAACCAAAAATATTAAAGAAATAAAAGATCAACTATCAATAACATTATAAATCACAGTTCTTTAAACAAATATTTTTTTAATGTTTCTTTTTTTTTTTTTTGAGCATACCTTGTTGGTGGCTTTGAGGTACCATATATAGTGCTAGTGATTGAACCTTTTAAGACCACGTGTAAGGACACCTTACCCATTCTATGATTTTTCTAGATACATTCTTATATTCTTATAGTCAATAATAACAAATATTTTTTTTCATTTATGAACATTCTATTAGATACCCTTGTATAAAGTGAGAGTTCATATTACAATACTTGTTAGAAATTTACATTTGATGAAGTATTTAATTATAGCACATAATAATTTCTTGTGAGGGTTCATCATATATCTTGCAGTATATTATGGAAAACACTTACTTTTAAAATAGTTACAGGATGATGAATTACATAGCTTATTATATTGAATTATTGGATACATACATAATAACAACTCTCTTTTTGCTTTTCTTTTTTCTTTCTTTGACTTTTTGGGACACACCCAGCTGCTGGTGCTGAGAGATTACATGGATTTATCCTATGGGATCACTGCAAGACCTTAATAGGTACTGGGAATTGAATTTATGTTGGTCTCATGTCCTACACACTGTACTATATCTCTAACCTCAATAGTTTTCTTTTTAACTTAAGGAAACAGGCAAGAGGAATTAAACAGATTTATCTGTTCTCTGAAGCATAATGTAAGGCAAAAGTGATCAATTTTCTTGCTTTTTCAAGAATTAGAGGAATTTAACAATATGGATAGGAGAAAAAGTTGACTCATAAGATGATGTACACAACTCTTTAGGAAGAAGTGTGTGTGTGGAGAAGTAGTAAATATGACAGTTTTGTTGGGTTAGCTGCTACTTACTTGTGGGTTGTTGTAGAAAGGCTAAGCTAACCCACAAAATTTATCAAAAGAAATATCAACATTTTTAAGTAGGGGCAGGAGACATAGGTCAGTGGTAGTACGTTTGCCTTTCACACAGCTGATCCAGGAGGGATCTCAGTTCTATCCTGACATACTGTTCCCGAAGCCAGGAACAATTTTTGAACACATAACCAGAACTAACCTGTGAGTGTCACTGGGTGTGGCCCAAAATTTGTAAGTAAAATATCCTAATTTCTCATGTTTTTCACGTTGATTGGAATTTTTATTATGACACACCCAAAGCTATATTATCACCATCCAAAATAATCAGCATCTCAGTTTTTTTTGTTCGTTGGCAGCTTATGTGTACTATCTTCAGTTATGGTGAAAATGCCAAATTAAAAGTGTACTGAGCATAATTTAACAAGCCTTTCATGCTTAAGAATCATTCAAAACGTCTAAGGATTTTAAAGATATCATTTATAGAGAGCATGAATAAACTAGCTAATTATCACGAAAAATCTGATTGATACAAACAAGTCACACTTATTACAGGAATTTGATACTATTAAATTTTATGCTTCATACTAAAATTAATTTTATATTTTAATTATGTATGCCGTCTGTAATTGCAATCACATTTCAGAATAATCTGAAATGTACTATAAATAAATTGAACATGTCATATAATTTGCCTTCAGGGAATAAACTCAACAACAAAGAATTCAGTTTTATCAAAAGCAATGGCTAGTATTATAATCTAGTGGTAAGTGCTGATCCCAGTGCATGTGCTATTATTTGCTGCATCTATCACAAGTGTTGCCTATAGTCTCTTTGTATGGAATAAACACAGCTTTTTGATCTAATTGTCATCATTTCCATTAATTATGGTATTTTCAAAGAAATATAATAAAACACAGTGTTTCTTATATGATGAAACCAAATAATGGCAAATGCCCACACACAAAAAGTGTTTGATCTCAATGACAGATTAATCCTCCCAAATTGTTAGTCGTTGAGACATCATATTGGGAAAGGTTTTATGTGGCACAAATATAAAGCTTTCAAATGGTGTTTGAAAATAATTTTCTTACTTTTAAGCTATTGAATGACTAATTTATTTCAAAAACTCTCAATATATTTCTGTACTTTTATATTTTTATCGTTTTCAGAAATTTTTATTTTCCCTTGGGACTACAAGTAACTTTTAAAGGTCAGTGATAGTGCCCACACCAAAGCGGATGTAATTAACTTAATGATAATGAAAAATCAATAAAATATGCATCCAGATAATTCTTCCGATACCAGCCACTATCCTAGTTTAACTACTTACTTATCTTCTTCAACAACAATATCCCTGTGTGTGCAAACATGCATGTGCATGTATACACACATACACACACACGAACAACAAACCACACTAGTGGGGAAGCAGGGAGAGATTCTTCCATTTACAGCTTCAGCAATAAATACTTTAGGAAATTAGAGTTTGTTCTTGTTATTAAAGTTACTATCACAGTAGTTTAATTTAGTTTTCAGGAAGTAATCATTTCTCATATATGTAAAAATGCTAACTAAAATGTGATTGAATCTTAGTGTATTCTAACAAAATTTTTGTGATTTACAAAACATAACAGAGTATCAAAACCTATACCACAGTCTTGGTATAGAACAATTTGATCATCCCTACAAAAATCCCTTTTGCTTTCCACTCTCATATATATATGGTTTTGGGGCCACACCCGACTGTGCTCAGGGGCTACTTCTGGCTATATGCTCAGAAATAGCTCTTTGTAGGCACAGAGGACCATATGGGACACCGGGATTCTAGCCAACCACCTTAGGTCCTGGATCGGCTAGTTGCAAGGCAAACGCTACTGTGCTATTCCACTCATATATTGACCTTTGAAAGCCACATATATATTCTCCTTTTCTATCATTTGTCCTTTTCTAGACAATAATACAAATGGAATTATATAGTGGACTCATTGTCAGCTAGCAAAATGTTATAACCTTCTCCCATGCTCTGATTGTATTAAAAGGTACTTAAATTATAATGTCTAGTAAAGTTTGACATGTTATTTTATTTATTTAATTTAATTTTAATTGTTGCAGAAGTGAATTACAAATTTCTCACATTAATATTTAAGGTTCATAGTGAAAATGAATCAGGGCATTCCCACCACCATTGTTGCACTCCTCTACTCCTGTTCCCAGCATGCATCCCCTATCTCCCTCCTTTACCCCCCAGAATACTAGTGTAACTGGTCCCTACTTGTACACCTTGCTATAGACTGGGCATAGATTATGTTGTTGTTGACTTTGGATTTGATGTTCAGGTCTTATCATTTTTTATTTCCACTAAATGTTTATGTCAGTGTCTGGACCTGGTACCATCCATTTATCCTCTAATTTATAGTATTGAACAAGATAATTCAAGTAATGTGGTTCTGTTGGAGATATAGGAAAAGAAAAAGAAAAAGGAAAAGGAAAAATACAAGGAGGAGTTCCTCTAGGTGTTATAAATATCAATTTAGAAGAGGAAAGAGAAGATAGAAGAAAAAAGATAAAGCAAAAAACAAACAAGAAACAACAAAACAATAACAACAAAAATACAATAGACAAAAGCAAAACAAAACCAAAAAGGAGCAAACAAGAAACTAAAGATAGCAACTACAAAAAAAAAAAAAACTAAAAAAACCAACAACAACAAATATAAAACAATAAACAGTCAAAAAACACAAACCAGCATCTACATAAAAAGGTTTGTGCTTTTTTATATAATTTTTATTTTAATCATAGTGTCTTACATATTGTGGACAATCATATTTTATGTACATATTAACATAAAATCAGGGGAGTTCCCATCACCAAATTGTCCTCTCTCCACCTCTGCTCCCGTCCTACTTCCCATATCCTCTTCCCTAACACCTGGGCTGCTAGAGTAAGTGGTCCCCTCTGTGTCTAGTTTACTACTTGGTGGTCTTACACCTGTTTGGTCTTGGTACCCCTCCTTACTTCCCCCCCCAATTGGGAGGCGGGACTAGTTAGTTCAAGTTATGTGGTTTTGTTTGAAGAAGAGAAAAGTAATAACCTGGAGAGAAAATAAAAAAATAAAGGGATCAAATACTCCAGAAATGAGCGAAGTCATTCTAGAAAATTGTATCCTTAGTTTGAGAGACAGAGGGGAAAAAGAAGGTGAAACAGCATAACAGTACATAAAGAAATGTCAAATAAAATATCCAGTGAGCATTCAAAAAAAGGGGGGTTTAAGTACCATATAAAGGCCATTGTATTGAGATAAAAAATGTGGCAGAACAAATAAGAAAAGAAAAGAAGAAAATAAATAAATATATATAAATGGAGACATCCACTTCAATAGCCGAACTACAACAATGAGATCAACAAAAAATAGATAAGTAAATAATAATAATAAAAAAGATTGTTTTGTGCTTGTTCTTTTTTCCTTCCTGCAGATGCACAGTAAATATTGGGGTCATTCAAAAAAGAATTTTCTTTGCCTAAGAGATACAGGGCTTCTCCACCCTTGCTGTATACAGGTTCATTTACTCTCCCCTTGGTGCTTTTGTGGTGTATGGAGATTTCTGCTCCATCCTGGGTGATACAATCAGACCTCTGTATCAAGAGATCTCGGTATCTGCATGGGTCAAGAAGTTGAACTTCTGATTATATTTTTCTTTGTGGTTCTAGAAGTTCTGTTCCCTTAGTGTGGTTTTAAGCCGTCTTCTGTGGTTGGCAGTCCTGGTCTTTCTGCTGATCCTAGGGAGGGGCCTGGGATAGTGTCTTTCCTTATGTTTCCTGAAATCCCCTTCTGTTGCAATAGTGTCAGACAGACCTCTGGAACTAGGGGATCATCGTTGTTATGTAGGTCGTAGCTCATGCCCTAGACTAGGGCTTTTTTATTGGTCCCAGTATACATATAGTCTGGCCATGGTTCTGTCAGCCAGTCATCTGTAAATCACGATCTTGGCATATGGATAGACTAAAGGGTAACAAGTCTTCTGATTTTGTCTTATCGTTAGCTGGTGAAGTAAGATAACTTGCTCTTAGGTCAATGTTCCCATTTTCCTCGTTGTCAGGGTATTTCATAATAGGGCTGGCACTTGTTGGTGTCTGAGCACTATTAAGAATGTCCCTGTTGGGATTTGTTTCTGGTGGCTGTTGTGAAGAAATATGTCATATCTATGTCTGTGATCCAGGGTTCAAGGCTGGATGGTTGGTGTCTAATCACCTGTGGTCTAAGTTGTGTCCACGTGAAGTATTTTCCAGGTAGGAGATACCCCTGTATTTTAATCAAGTATGAGTTCCTATCCCTAGTAAATAAGAGCTCGTTTTTATAGATTTCCCCTTTTTTAAGTGTGCCTTTGCAGGGAGAAAAGTTGCTACATTATATTGCCAGTGCATTTGAGGGTGGAGAGAGAAGAAAACAAAAACAGGTCACACACCCAAAAAAGATAAGAATAGAAATAAAAATATATGTGTTCACGTGTATATATAAAAAGAAAAATGATTTTTACGAAATGAAGTAAAAAATTAATTCAAGCCACCTGATGATGCAAGAGAGTATCTTGCATCTGGTTAAAAAGCTTCTTTTTTTGCAAAGGCATATTAAGTATTGGGGGAGTTAGAAAAGAAATTCCCTTGGCCTAAGAGATTTCAAGTTTCTCTGCCCTTGAAGCATACTGTCAAGAGAATCAAAACATGTTATTTTCAATGTTATTTGAAAACACATATTTCAAAGCATATTTGACCACGAGAAAAAGGGTCAATTTATCTGTTATTATTATTTATATTATCAAAGCTGACATGTCTGATTGTCCTTCATTTTTGTTTATTTTAATATTTAAATGCTATGGGGTTAAAAATTTCAAAAGCAGAAGCTTTTCTGACTTGAGTATATTTTTGTTTTGTCATCCTCCACTTTATAGCCTTTTCCAGAGGACTGATAGCTCTCTGTGGGGAATAAGAAATATTAAGTTGACTGATAGGCTATAGGAAGTCAAAGGTAAATTGTTGTTCTTTATTATCAAGCATAAAGAAGAACTTCGAACAATTCCAACAGCAAAGAACTTTGAATGATACCAAAATTTATAGTAAAAACTTCAGTCTTCTCAGGGTTATTATCAAATTATTAGAAAACAGGGTCTTTGTTTTGTCTTTGCTTTTTATTTAACTGAGAGCAAATATCACTGAAAGTTTTTCTCCTCAGTGATCTTAAGCATGTGTTAATTTTCACAAGCACGCCTCCTGGGACGAGGTAGAAAGTGAACTTGAGTAGTAGTTGTAGAGACTTCAGGCCAGAAATCTCTTGACAGCTCAGCATATGAAGGTTATCTCCTGGTTTAGCAGCAATACTTGCTTGTAATACTCATCAATGACAACTCTCTTTATCTACTACATCCACTATAACTTTAGAAACACCTTCTGTTTCATGCCCCTTGTATGGCTAGAATGACTTAAGTTGGCACATAGTTGCTGGGAGTATTCACATAAGGTCACACATTTTCATTGCGACACCAAAGTTCCCACTGGTCAGTGCCTGCCAGGTCACACTCACAGACTATATTAAACTTGGTTTTGTTGTAAATGCTTAGTCGTGGTACTCACTAGGGATAGCAACCTTTATACATATTGTTGACAGGCACTTACTTGAAGTGAGCAAAAGATTAATCAAGGCAAACAACACCATTATTACACACAGAATGTGGATGATACCAGAGTTAAACACCAAAAGACTACAAGGCAGGAACTCTATCACGAGGACAGCCTTAGGATATGTGTCTCTTAATTGTGCTTGCTTGCAGTACCATTATGGATATTCATTTTCCTTCTAGATTTCCAAGGAAGATGAAACCAAAAATATTCACACTTTAAGTCATACAAAATACAATTATGGTCTCATTCTGGTATTAGCTTATATCATCTAAGAACTGTGTGCCCTTGTAGATTTTATTCTTTACAGCCTTATTATATATAATTCTTAACGTTAGTCATTTACCCAAGATCTTATTTCAGAGTCTAAATTCAGCTTAACTTTTTAGTCATGATAGTAGCCTATTATAATCAGAACATATTTTAACCAATAGCTTGGAGGTGGAGAGTTCTAAATGAAAAAAAAAACAATATATACTTTAGTGGAAAATGAGTATATTTAGCATAGGAATCCTTCTATGCACACTCAAAATACATAGGAATTATATACTCTTTTCTGGTCCATGTTAACAGAAAAAAATATTGCAAGGAGAAAAAATGCTAGTTTCTTACATGCACTTTACTCATTATTTTCTCTAAAATATATTTAAAATAATTTACATTGTGTAAGCAAATGGAGCCTCAGGAAAAGTTCCCAGTTCACTCTGTACCCTGATATGTACCCTGGGTCAAAGACCAAATACTTTACACAATCCTGACTACCTCCTGCTTATAAAGGCAGAATTGAAAGGACTCTGATTCAGATTTGTTCATGAAGCAATACAAAAGCAAATTAGCTGAAAATTATGTGCTTCTATTTTTTCATACCCTTTTTCTTTTAAAACACAGTGGATGCTTTTTTAACGACTTAATTAGCATATCATTTCCATTTAATGTTCAATGTGTATAATTTAGTGTAAAATTTATAGAGATGGACAACTGTCTTGACAATACAGTTTCTTAGAATTTGATTAATTCCAGGGCCAGAGAGATAATACAGCGAATAGGGTGCTTGCCTTACATGCAGCTGAGCAAGATTTGATTCTTGTCATTCCGTGTGCTTCCTTGAGGCCCTCCAGTAGTGATTCCTGAGTGCAGAGCCAGACATTAGCCCTTAGCACTCTCTATTGGTATAAAAACCAATAGAGAAATAAATAAAATAATAAATTTGTAATAGACCAAAAATTCCTCCAGGCCTAATGGTCACAGCCATATACCGGATAAATAATCACCTACTCTTTGACTCTAAAATGTCTTTTTTATGTATATAATCTGAAATATATTGTAAGGATTTTTTCCTGTGACATCTATGTAAACTATACCTGGTTATTGTCAAACATGCGTTCTATTGTATAGGTTCCATTTTTTTCTTTATTCATTTCTAGTGAATATTTATTTGGGTTGATATCATTATTTGGTATTGTGAATAATGTTGCCATGATAATTCACACATAGGTCTTTATTTTGTGGCTTACATTCATTGCTCTTGGAGACTTCTAGAAGTAAAATTTCTGCCTCATAAGTAAATGTAGTGACATTTACAAAACTGTGAAGCTACTTTTAAGTATCTGAAAGGCTTCACATTTTTACTAGTAGTGTATAAAGATTCATTTATTAAGAATTTCACAACTTGTGGTGTTATAGCTTTTATTTTCTTTTTATCTGTTCCTTATCAAGTTATTAATAACACATAAACTTTATCACATAATGTATAATATGATTCTTTAGCATGTAATTGTGTTCTCTTAATTAGAACAAGACTAGTGGGTCTAAAGTGAAATATATTATCACATTAATTTTTATGTCTTTGAACAATAGTGATGGCAATGAACTTTATATGTGATTACTAATAGTCATTTGTTTATTCTGTTTGGTTGAATATGTTAACTTCTGAAAATTTAAACAATATTACTACAACATTATTTTTATATAGATATCATTTTAAAAAATTGAGATGCATGAAAATAAATTTTCCATATGCACCATGTTATTATCAATTTATAATCTATCTATTGTGATCATCCTTAGCAGAGTGATGTAGTTACTAAAAGTATTGATGGGGCCAGAGAGATAGCATGGAGTTAAGGTGTTTGCCTTTCATGCAAAAGGGCAGTAGTTCGAATCCCGGATCCCATATGGTCTCCTGTGCCTACTAGGGGAGATTTTTGAGCATAGAGCCAGGAGTAACCCCTGAACAGTGTCAGGTATGACCCAAAAAACAAAAAAAAAGTATTGAGCTGTTAATAGTATATAAAAACTTGTCCCTATTTTTTTTGTTTCAAAACAAACAGCAGTGCTCAAAGCATCAAATATAAACCCAGTTCTCAAGTATGTAATGCATGCACTCAGGCTAATGAGCTATCTCTCCAGTCCCATAATCCTTTTCATACTAAAAAATTAAGCTATCCTATTAATGAATAGAAACATAATTTAATATTCTGAATATAAGTAGATAATTATATATCTTATTTATTTTTTCACATTCTATGATTTATGATTTCATGTCCACCTGGTATCCTTTGAAGCCCAAGATACTTTTTAATTATAATAAAATTAATATGTTTTGTATAATTTTTATATTTTCATATTTAAGATTCTTTCATTAAACTGACAGGTTTCCTTTAAACATTATAGATTCATGTATGCTACTAAGATTATGCTATATTTTTATATTGAATATTGGAAACATTAATTTTATATTTACTATATAATAAATAATTTTATTTTATAACTATTGTAGAAAATTCTTCTTTACTTATTGCCTCTAACTAAAAATAAACTGGCTACATTGGTATGAGTTTATTTTTGATTTCTTTGTTTTGTTCGTTTGTTAGTGTATTTATACTTTTACTAATACTCTATAAATATATACAATTCTTATAGCTCTTTTATTTGCCGTACACTGGCAGGATGTTCAAGTTTGAGAAGTGGTTTGAAAATTTATCTGTAGTCATGGATACACTGATCTTGTGTGGTTCTTTTGTTTTTCAAGCATAAATAATTGTTAAAAATACTTTTCAAGAATATGATCATTACTGGGCTGATTTCCAGAATGGTGAACAATTTTTGACACTTTATCCCATTATGTAAGTATTTTGTAGATATGGCACAGAAAAGATTTGCCATTATCTTTATGGAGATAACGTTGAAAATGTTTTCCTGAAATAAATTTTTAAACACATATCTGCTCACTACAAAATAAAATTTTGCTAAAGGAAAAGTATTGATTGAAATTAAGTTGCCAAAAGACAAAATTGTACAGGAATTAAGGCATAAATTATTCCTGTACCTGACCTTGAATTATTCTCTAACACCAAATGTCCCCCAAAGCTATGTTAAATGAGGATTTGTAAGTCTCTAAGCATTTTTATGGCAGTCCTGGAAGCCAGTGTTCATGCAATGTGTGACACTGCAAGCACATGAGCACCAGTGTGTGGCATGTGTAATCACTGTACCTTGAAACTCAAGCAGCCCCACTTCCTTAGTTCACAGTCCCATATCAAAGGGTGAATAAAAATTGCCTATAGAGGTTCATGGACCCTGAAGCACCATTTGGGTTATCTCCATTTCCAAAATATATACACAAAGATGAAAATAAATATATTATGTCAAACACGCAAGCTAAATTCGATATGGCTCAGGCTATATACCTCAGGAAATAATGGTTGTAAAGAAAGCTAAAACATATAGCTGGTTATCTGTATAAGTATAGAGAGATTAGGTGTTGTTTGTGAATATAATCCTAATTATCAATAATAAGAATATCTTTATTCCCATTAAACTATAACTAGGGTCTTCAAAGTAACTTTTTTTTGAGTCTATAACGTGTCAACATCTAATTATATATAAAAATCTCAAGAATTAATTTGGACTCTTTAAGAAATAATTAAAGAACTACCTACTGAATTAACTATAGAGAATAATTATAGAAAGAATGCAAGCATGAATACAGATAGAGGAACCAATAATAAAAACTGTTAAAATATTAATAAAAGAATCTTTTAAATAAAGATTCTTTAAAATGAATTATATATGAGGCTGGAGCAATAGTACATCAGAGAGGGAGTTTGTCTTGCACAGGGCCAACTAATATTCAATCTCATCACCAAGTATGTTACCCTGAATCCACTAGAGTAATCACTGAGACCCAACAAGTGTGGCTTAAAACAAGAAAAAACAAAAAATCTATTAATAATATGCATACCTATAGTTTTCAAAATTTACTTCCCTGTCCTGTGATGCCTTTATATTTAATATCTATCACTAATCCCAATAAACAGATAGTACTGTGATTATTTTGTTATATTATTAAAAAGTGAATTCTTTGGGAATTGCATCTAAAATCAATGTACTTATTTGAGAAATTAGTATTCCTTATTTAGAGAAAGGTGTTGGGACATAACTGGATGTGTTCAGGACTTACCCCAGGTAGTATATTAGGATCCATAAATTATGCTGGGATTTAACCTCAGTTAGATAAGTTCAAGGTAAGCATATTATCCATTGTTCTATCTAGCTGGTCTTAGAAAAAAAATATTATCTATTTGGAGTATATAATGAAATAGAGTTACTTAAACACTGATATAGCTAAACATTTAATCTAAAACAGAATGCTTTCAAAATTGATTAATATCAACAATCAAAGAAGGGAGGAAACCAGTAATATTCATGTCAACCCAAATAGAATCAGTATATTTCCATTAACATTAACATAATTTTTTTTTTTTTTGGTTTTTGGTTTTTGGGCCACACCCGGCGTTGCTCAGGGATTACTCCTGACTGTCTGCTCAGAAATAGCTCCTAACAGGCATGGGGGACCATATGGGATACCGGGATTCGAACCAACCACCTTTGGTCCTGGATCGGCTGCTTGCAAGGCAAACACTGCTATGCTATCTCTCCGGGCCCAACATAAATCTATTTTCTTTGCCTCACTATAGTTGCTCTATTCTAAGACTAAAAATTTTAGCCAGTACTAGGCCAAAGTCTGGAGAACAGTTTTTGAGTTATGCTTTTTTGTTATATTCTATTTATTTATATATATAAAAAAACAGAAAAGTTCTGTCCACTAATATCCCTCTCTTCATTTTTATTGTGGTTTATTAAGTTTCACTTACCCTTTCTTTGTGAGTTATGCTAAAAGCTTATAAGTCTGGTTTATTTTTACAATGCTTATTTTTTTCAGTAATATGGAGATACAAAGGATATTCAGAGACTACTTTGAGAAACTCTATGCCATAAAACATGAGAGCCTGAAAGAAATCGATAAAATTTTTGGACTCTTAATCTTCCATGCTTGAGGCAGGATGACCAAGCATACTAAAATACCCATCAGTATTGAGGAAATTAAAATGGTAATCAAGTGTTCCCAAAAGCAAAATCCCAGGTTCAGATAGTTTCACTAACAAATTCTTTCAAAAGTTTCAAGAGAAATTACTACCAGTACTTTTCAGGCTCTTTCAGGAAATTGAAGAAACATAACCACTCCCAAATAGTTTTTATGAAGCTAACATCACCCTGATACCAAACCCTGATGTAGATGCTGCAAAAAAAAAAAAAAAAAAAAAAAAAAAAAAAAAAAAAAAAAAAAAAAAAAAAAAAAAAAAAAAAAAAAAAAAAAAAAAAAAAAAAAAAAAAAAAAAAAAAAAAAAAAAAAAAAAAAAAAAAAAACTACAGACAAATATCACTGATGAACACAGATGCAAAGATCCTTCACATAATTAAGGCAAATAAGATCCAACACCTCATCAAGAAGATCATACATGATGACCAAGTATGTTTCATTCCAGGAATACAAGAATGGTTTAATATACATCAAGGAATCAACATAATACAACATATAATCAAAATAAAAATAAAAAATAAATATCATATATATATACATATATATGATGCAGAGAAAGCATTCTATAAGGTCCAACACACATTCATGATAAAAACTGTCAACAAGATGGAATGGAAGGAACTTTTCTCAATATAATTGAGGCCATCTACCACAAGTCAATGACAAATATTATTCTCAATGGAGATAAAATAAAAGCCTTTCCTCTAAAATCTGGTACAAAAAAGGCTGCCCA
>PVKC010009981.1:0-26223 GCA_004027635.1 Crocidura indochinensis | reverse complement strand
GAACTTCTAGAACTGTAAAGAAAGACTCCATCCTAGACTCATCCTATGACCTGTGCAAATACACAGCTCTCTAATTAAAAAGGTTTGAATTTATCATCCACTACTGAGTGGAAAGTTTCCAGACACCACAAAAGAACCTAGGGGAGAGTAAAAGAGCATGTATGGAGCCTGTAGTTATTCCCATGACAGTATACACTAAGGGAGGAGAAACCCTGTAACTCTTAGGTCAAGGGAATTCCCTTTTTAGTCTCCCCAATATTTACTGTGACTAAAAAAAAGAGGCACAAATTAATTTTTGTTATTATATTTATTTATTTTTTAAATTTTTCTTTGTTTTGTTTTTATTTCAGACTATGGTTATTGTTTGGTTGTTGTCTTTATTGCTGTGGTGCTTTTCAGGTTTTTTTTGTTTGATCTTTTTGTATTGTTGTTATATTTTTCTTCCTTTTTCTCTTCCTTCTCTTAAATTGATATTTATAGCCTCTAGAAGGACTCCATTTTTTCTTGTTAAATTTTGTCCCCTCCCTTTTTTCCTTCAAATAGAACCATATAACTTGAACCATCTTGTTCTGCCTCATAAATTGAGGAGGAAATAATGGAGGGTACCAAAACCCAACAATGGTATGAATATTAAGTAGAAATAAAAATGATCAGACTTAGGTACCAAATCCAAAGCCAGTGACAACAGAATTGATAATCAATCTACAACAAGCTAGACACAAAGGGGACCACCTGAGGGGTGGCAAAGGAGGGGGGTATAGGATGCATGCTGGGAATAGGGGTAGAGGGAGACAACATTGGTAGTGCAAATGTCCCTGATTAAATGTCACAATGTACCTAAAATATTTCTGTGAAAGATTTGTAATCCACTTTGGTCAAAATAAAAATTATTAAAAAAACATAAATAGGGGCTGGAGCGGTAGTGTAAGTGGTAGGGCGTTTGCCTTGCATGCGCTAAACTAGGACTGACTGTGGTTTGATCTCCTGGCGTCCCATATGGTTCCCCAAGCCAGGAGTGATTTCTGAATGCAGGGGCAGGAGTAACCACTTAGTTTCCTGGGTGTGGCCCAAAAAGCAAAAATAAATAAGTAAATTAAAACAAGAGGTTCTCTCTCTCTTTCTCTTTCACAAATACATATGCACAAACACACACATGCTTTATTTCTGTGGCAATCTCTATTCCAGACTTATTTCACAAGGTTGGGATATTAATACTGCTTGTGGAGGTTTAACAGGATACCTCAACTTTGTAGATCCTCTTTGGTCTGAGAGGTTTCAGGGCCAAGGCATTAGAGGAAGGACCTCTGTGAAGAGAGCTTTCACAGTGCCCAGAGACTTGGTTTGATGTAGATCATGACAAATCCAGGCATTCTGACCTTCACTGAGATGGGACTGCAATTGATTTGTGTTTCTATGATCTCCCTTATTAAATATAGAGTATTTTTTTGAGTAGAAAACCTGCAGTTCTTTGAGCAAAACCACTTAGTTATTCAATAAAGTGACTACCTTCTGTGTGATGCATACTTAGATATGCTTATGCCTTTAGGCACCATACAAGGGAGTGAGTGATGAAGAGAATAATCTTGTACATTCCTAGGCAAGAGTGAAGCACCTCAGACACTTAAGTTAGTAATAGAGAAGAGTGCTCACTCCCAGTGCATTGAGTATGGGCAGTACTATGGTGGTAGTAGGGTAGTAGTGAGCTACTTGAACTCTGTGTGAAAACTATTCTGAGGGGCTTGGTAAAAACCAAGAAAATCTCATAATACAAAAGATTTAATCCTGTGGTTAGCCCCCAAACAAGTAGTACCTTTGAGTTAATGGGTATGCATAATTAGGAAGATGATTACCATGTAAAATTATAGTAGAGATTAAATACCAGACACACCAATACTAAGTACTCAATATTATTATTGAGTCAAATTTTTCAGAATTGGGTTCTTAGAAAATGTGTGGAGCCTTTTCAATCAGGTATTTAACAATGGTTTAATGTCCTTCATGGCCATATTAATTTCTCAATAATGTTTCAAACAAAATAAAAATGTATGTTTCCTATTGGGTCTTACAAATAACAAAGTTTATAATTCTTAAAGATACAGAAATAGTAAATGCTAATCTGACAGCCAAATTAAATCATCCCAGTGTTGGAGGGCTTTGGGCAGTCAGTAATCTCATTGAAAGGAGATTTGAATGGAACACAGAACAGGAAAGATTTACTAATTTTACAAAATTGGCTCACACAAAAAGGTTGAAGAATAGAATATCTTCAGTGGGTTGAGGACGTGAAGAAATTCACTCAGAAAATAAAATAAATTCACTCAGGACTCATTACACAAAAGACTAGATGTTACAAAATGAATTTTGTACCTTATCTACTGGGAATAGGACTTGTGATAAATAAATGTCAGCCATGAATGAAAACCAAAGAGATCTTTAATTCCTCTCAGTGACTATAGTTCAGTAGTTTTTGTGTAAATAGAAACTTGCTAGATAAGGCAAATCTCATTTATCCCAGTTATAAAAATAACTTTGATTAATAAAATGGACTTTAATTAATTACAAATTTAACAAAAGTATCTTCAATGATATTAACTGGCAGCAGAATACAGTTTCTTAGATTCTAGTCAATTCTGTCAAGCTCTCTTAAATTAATAAGTTTTTACTTATGTATCCACGTGGAACTCATTTATTTGCTGATGTGACTCTAAACACTATCACTGACTCTCTGACAAGAAACTCAGTACAAGGTGATTCATGTGTCAAAAACAGGAAAGATTTTGGGGTCTTAATTTCAGATGATTCTAGTCTTTCAGGACATAATGAGCAGGGAAATGAGCTCTATGATGTTGTCTTTACTTCATTGTCTTTCATTATTGAGCAATTCAAACTCATGAACTTCTCTAGGTCAGAACATTTTCAGGATCCAGGAATAGCTGTGAATATCTTTAGAGGTCTAAGTTTCAACATTTTGTCATATTAATCAATTAAAACAATAGTCTCACTGCAATGTCTTTTTTCCTTATTGTACATTACCAATCTTTTAAAAATATAGCCTTGCTTCTAAATGGCTTAAGATTTTGTCATTGAATTGAACGACTGAATAATTATTCAGTTAGTTGAATAAGGATAGACTATTGATCTACTTAATATTGCTTGAAATGTATCTTATATGAAAACTGAAAGTCTGAAAGCTTTTTGGCTATTTAAGACTCATGGGAAAATTTATACCTTTAAAATTTATATCCGTATTAAAGATAGAGTGTGATTTTTGTCCAAGGAAAATTGTTCTTATAAAGAACAGGAATAGAATTAATATAAGTTGGCCTCTCTTCCTTCTAGATTAGACCTTGCTACGATGGCTACATACTAAAATCACCAAAAATAACATCTGAGACTGTTCAGACCAAATATCAGATCAATGAAATAAGAATATTTTTGTGTTGTTTGTTTGCCTTTTGTTTGGGGGTCACACCCCAAGGTACTCGGGTTCACTCCTTGCTTAACACTCAGGGAAAAATCAGTCCTGACAGATAGCTTAGTGCTCAGAGAACGATATGCTGTGCAAAGGTTCTAATTCTAGTCAGAGTGTGAAAGGTAAACATGTTGTCCTTTGCATTATTACTCCAATCCCTGAAATAAGAATCTTTTATGGCTAGTACCAAGCATACACATTTTTAAGTTCTATAACTGATTCTAAGAGACATAATTTGTTAACTATTGTTTGAAAACCTCACTGAAGGCAAACACATTTGGAATCTCTCTAATTCTTCTCTAAATGAATATTACAATATAAATATACAGAGTGAGGGACATTTAGTACTTTAACTATGCTCAGTACATAAAAATGTACACTTCTGTTTTGTTGCTATTTGTAAAAATCATTTTTTTGCTGAATTGTCTATAATATACTACTTAGGTCTACTCAGTAGGATAATAAACCATCCTAGGCTAAAAAATGATATCAAAACATGTTTTACACTAATTTAATCTTCATTATATGACTCCAGCTATATTTTCTTTAGGACTCTAGGTATAGATCCTTCTTAAAGCCCTGGTCACAATTTCTGCCCTAATAGACTTGCTAGCCCTGCTCTTAATAACATCAATGTACTATTCTGCTTTGGCCTTGTGGTAATTCCATCACAGCCCTGCATTGTCACTGAAGACAGATCTTTCTCAGTTATATAACAATAAGAAAGTCATAAGTTGAAAATGTTTTAAATTTATAAAGTTGATCACCAACTTAGACCACCTTTGTGATTGAATGACTAACTGGGATTTGTCCTCAGCTATTGACTACAATATTATTGAGCATTGAGTATTGAGTTGCAGTATTATTGAGTATAAAATTCAAGTCTAGATTTTACTGTTGTATCCTTTACACATCCCATAAGTTAAAAAAAACAATGACATAAGCCATTGCACATCATAGAGTCCCTGTACTTTATTATTTTTCCCTATTTACTGGCAGAGAAACTATAACCACATAATCAGCATTTATTTGATTTCCTTGGGAAAATCATACAAATTCAAGCCACTCCAAAATTCAGGAACTCTTTAGAAGCTGAGAAAAATTAATGCAAGAAGAAAGTTATTTTAATAGATGATTCTTAGCAAAGTAATTTTGAAATTTCTCTGAGTTCTTATGAGAAAAAAATCTATAGCACTAGTGGCCACTTAGAAAATATTTAAGTCTTGAAGGTCCATATTACATAGTTTATAAAGGTTAATCAAGATTTCTATGCAAGACTAAGAAACTCTAGCAGCAATATGTCCATTCATCAGGAGATAAAAATTCTTGGTTCTTAGCTATAAGACATACCAAAATTTAAAACATCACAAGTTGGTGTGCTTTTGTTTTTTAAAAAAACAATACTACTAGGTAAAGATGAGACAGAGTCTCATATTGGATCTCCAAAAGAAGTACGCTATAATTCAAAATAAATATAACAAAATATAAATTGGAGAGATAGTATAGTAACTTGTATGTGACTGACCCAGGATTTAATAGCAAATATGGTCACCTGATAACCATCACTAATGATTCCTGAAAAAGTCTCGAAATAAGATGGATTTTTGAAATATTTGTGAGATTGGTGTCTAGCTTAACGCTGCTTAATTTCATTTACATGAAGTATATGAACCAATAAAAACTAAAGAATACTCGTTTAGTCTATTTCTTCAAGTTGAAGTCAATAGTATTTAAGGCTTAGTTGGCAGAAAAACAGAGCCAAGTTCCTAAGTCAATGCATACTGTATAGTGCCCCAAAATATTTCTTTAGTATCAGAACATTTCCCTATATAAAATAGAGAGAAAGCATAAGGTGGAAGTAAAATTTGACTCAAAACATGGCTTTCCAGGTGCCATTAGAATAAAAAGAACAACAACAACAACAACAAAACCCCCAAAATAAAAAAAAATAACACATACAAAAAAAGAATAAAAAGTACAGAGTAAGAAAGAGATAAGTCTGGTATAATTAATTGTAGATCAGACCATTTGAATAGTCCCCTAATGGTTGCAGTGCTTTAATATTATTTCAGTCTGTGTAGAAAACATATGTAGCCTTGGTGCCTGAACAACACCTATTGAGAGATCAACAATACAGCTGTTCATCATTAAGTGTTGGCTTGTCACTTTCTCTCCACATTTATACAAATATTGGCTTCCCTTGTGTGAATATGAGCAGATTTCTTTGGAATGAAATAGAAATGAAAGTGTATTAATATGTTATCAGGTATTTAATATGTCAGACAGTTCTCATAAAAGTTTTATATCTTACTATTTGATTCAAAAAGAGAATCTCTGTGCAAAGTTATTTCTATATTACACACACATAAAAAGCTGAGGCAGAAAGACGAAGTAATAGTTCCTAAAAATATTTTAGGTACTGGGCACAATGTTTAATTCGTATGTTAGGCTTCATAGGTAAATGTTGTGGTGTGTATGGGGAGTCTGAGGGGGTGCATACAATTTAAAGACAATATTCATAGAATGCATTTCTTTTCTCTCTTCTACATTGAAAGTTGTATATTTCAACTAAGACGTAGCAATATTGATTGGATAAATCTCCAAGCAAGAATGGTCATAAATCATCAAGGAAATGCAAGTCAAAGTAACAATGAGATTTCATCATTTTCTACAGAGACTAGACTACATCAAAAAGAACAAGAACATCAATTACTGGCTTGGTAGCAGTGAGACTGGAACTCTTATTCACTGATGGTAGGAATGTTGACTGGTACAGCCTTTCTGGAAAACTTTATAGACACCCATAATATATCTAGGAATTAAGTTTTCATTTGACCCTGAAACTCCACTTTTAGGCCTAAAACCAAAATAGAGTAAAGATATGTTCTCCCATATAGCACTATCCACAATAGCCAAAATATGGAAACAACCCAAATGTTCAAGAATAAATTATTGTATAAAAACTGTAGTTAATGTAATCAATGAAATATTATTTAACCAGAAGAATATAGATTTAAAGCTACATGGAGGGAATTAGAGAATGAAGTTTAAAGAAGATAGACTGACACATAACAATCTTTCTCTTATGCTGGATATAAGGAAACATAATGATAAAATAACAAATATAAAGAAGTAATGAAAACAAAGAACATGAGGTATTCAGCAGAAAACATGCTATTTGAAGGCACTAGAAGATAGGATAGGGAGGGGACAACGTCTAAGGTAGAATAATGCACTTAACCAAGAGAAGGTTGTGCTGAAAAGTAGTAAAGTGTTACAATTACAAACCTATCAGCAATAATACCATAAACTACAGTGCAAAAACTTTATATATATTTCTATTACATCTATATTATATATTGTATATAATCTCTTCTTCTAGAGACTAGTAATGCTAAGAGGAAGGTATAGGAGTTGGGAGACAAAATGGGTTGGAGGCAAATAAGTAAGGGACATGGACGTGGGTGAAGGGATTAAACCCAATCAAGAATAATTTCTTAATTTCACAGTGGCTGAATTAAAATTAATTTAAAAAATATTAAAAAACGGGAGCTGGAAAGATGGCTTGGAGGTAAGGCCTTTGCCTTGCATGCAGAAGGACAGTGGTTCAAATCTCGGCATCCCATATAAGCCTGCCAGGAGTGATTTCTTAGCATAGAGCCAGGAGTAACCCCTGAACGCTGCTGGGTGTGACCTAAAAACAAAACAAACAAAGAAAATATTAAAAATAAAGCCATAAAATTTTAAAGATGGTAGCCATAGGGCTGGAGCTACAGCACAAGTGGGTAAGGCATTTGCCTTACACGTAGCCTACCCAGGTTTGATCCCCGGCATCCCATATGGTCCCAATCCTGCCAGGAGTAACTTTTGAGCACAGAGCCAGAAGTAACCCCTGATCAGCACCGGATGTGGCCCCAAATCAACAACAACAACAACAACAACAACAAAATGGTGGTCATAAATAGTACCTGAGCAAATACACACAAGGGTACACAATGTTTAAATTAACAGCAAAAATACAATTTAAAACAGAGGATGAAAACTCAGGCTTAAAAGACACAAATGCAAAATATCACTGTGATCTCCAGGCTCTCTTGAAAAGAGGAGAAAACACCACTCCAGAATAAGTTCCAACCCTTACTACATGCATGGGGTTTTAAATTTAATTATAGATTAGGCACTAACTTTCTCAGACAATTTGCTTGGCACAGATATAAAATTTCAACTAAATCTCAATTCTGTTCTCATGATATATTTGATCTAATATGGAAGACATAATTTTTAAAGGGTAATAGTTATGACAGAAAATATGTCAGTGTGTTATTAGAGATTTGCCAAAGTCTGCATATCTAAAGAAGACATAGTCTTGGAAGATTAAGAAAATTAAAGTTTCATTGATAAGTTGCTCAGGAAAGAGAGCAAGATGAATAAATTAAATGAATTTGATTTTGGTAAGTGGAATAGGAGTAAAAGAAATTATATAAATAGAAAGTATATTTATAAAGAAACAGAGAAGGAAAACCATAATTCATATTAAAGAAAATCTGAGATGTCTGATTAGACTGGTGTCATGAATATATGCACAAAAATTACATGTCTTAAACCAGTTTGACTACTATAATAAAAATACAAAATCCTGTATAACATAAATAACAGAAATGTTTTTCTCGAAGTACCATTGAGTAGAGACCAGATTAGAGTATCAACTTGGTTTTGAACTTTACTGCCTTGAATATTTTCTTTTGTATTCTCACAGGGTTTAAAAGTTGGGAGGTATAGTTGGGTTCTGTTATGTGGCTGCTAATCTCCTTTTTATATGCTTTATCCATATAACCTACATCTCAGTAATATCACCTTGAGATTAGGACTCTAATATAAAATAAACTTTGGGGAGCTATTGATTTAGATTTAGGAACATTGCTTGCTGAAAACTTAATGTAAATAATTATATAAATTATGACATCTAAATAATTTTTAAAATGTAAGTAAATGCTTATAAAATATAGGAAAAAGTAAACAGATAAAAATAACATAGGTTAAGTCTAAAATGTTGTTGAATCCTTTTGATCATGCTAGACATATACAACACTTGAAAATGTATAACATGACTATCAGTCGAAAGACTTTCCCCATGCTGATCTCTCTGCCTGGAACTCTAACAGTTATATTTGTCTTAATTAGCCTCGTTCAGTTTAGGAGGATTGAAGCATTCATGTGGCTTCAGAAATGTATTTTCCATATAAAGATTCCTTCTGAAAAATAATACCTTTGAACAATATAATTTCCAAGATAATTCCTGGGACATATCAGCTGTTTAGCAAATGAATATTGAGAGCAAGCTATATTTATAAATTTGAGCTAGGAAAGAACTTCTCAGAATAGAAAAAACATATGTTATGAAGTGTATTATGTATTTTATTGCTTTAAAATATAATATTCATGCTATACAAGCACCATAAATAAAGAGCCAAACTATTGGAGAGCATATTATTAAGGTGTTGAAGCAATAAAAAGTCAATGAAGAGTTTTCATAAAAGAAAAATAAGAGTTAAATTGATAATATAGAGAAATTGAAGCAATTCATAGAAAACTATTATATAAGAAACCAAGAGTATCCATAAAGTATATTAGATATTCAATCTTTCTAGTCTCAATTAATGAAAATTAAGATAGCTATATCTCCAAAAAATTGGAAAAACTATATATCTGGAACACAGTATATAAACAGTAAGTAATAATAATTATATGGTAAGAGAAATTTATACATAGAAAATATATGATTAGATTGACTACATTTGCATTCTTGAAGAACTTTTGTATAACAGCTCAAGACAATAAGTTTAAGAATTATACTAAATATATACTGCATCATCTAACATAGTATTACAGCAATTTAAATATCCCCAAACAGAAGAATGGGTATATAAATTGCAAGATATTCATGTGATAAAATTAAAACAAATGTCAAACAAGTAACTGAATATGGTGCTAATGTATTAGCATTTCTATAGCACTAAATTTGAAAAGTAGTAGCAATTATTTTATTTATGCATAAATGTATAGCAACATTATAAAAGCATTGAGATAAAAAGTCAATTAAAAAGTGGTCATTTCTGGAGATAGAGATTAAATAAAATCATGAGTACATATATGGGCCTAATTATCTAAAAAACTAATACATGTAGCATTTGGTATATTTGTTTACCTTTTGCTTTGAAATATTTTGCTAAAATTATCCAGGAATATAGAATAAAATTTATTTTTATCTTATTAAACTACAATTGACATGTTAAATCTTTTTCATCCCTTAACTCCACTTAATAAATATCTTGTACCTATATGGAACTATGTAGTAGCTAGAACTGGTATCTAAAACTCTAACCTATATCTATATCTGATGACACTAAACTCTTTTTTGTTTGTTTGTTTTGGGATCACACCTGGCAGCACTCAGGGGTTACTCCTGGCTCTATGCTCAGAAATCGCTCCTGACAGGCTTGGGGAACCATATGGGATGCAGGGATTCGAACAACTGTCCTTCTGCATGCAAGGCAAATGCCTTACCTCCATGCTATCTCTCCGGCCCACACTAAACTTTTTGACTGCTGATGATAATTAGAGTCCTTTTAGAGTGTATTTTGAGTTAAATAATTATCTATAGTACTAGCGAATTTATAAATTGATAATACTTTTTAGGGCAAAAATAATCTCTGTGATGCATAAAATGCCAAGAGTGCTGCTTTATTTCTTTAAGGTAAGTAGTATCATCCTCTTCATTCTTCTTCATTGAAATGCAAATCTTTCTAGTTAGGATTTGCATTTTAATTAAGTTCCTAATACTTCAGAGTTAATGAGTTTATCTAAGATTTTCTTCTTGACAGAAAAGTACAAGGCTAACTGAAAGGCCTTTTGATCATTTTGGGAGAGTATGGTAGATACATGTGTTATTGAAAATAGTGACACAAGCTCAAATTAGGGGCAAACGCATGCAAAGGATTTCTTCTAAATTCTACCAGAATTCTAGATGAGATCTCTTATTTTCCTTCCATATTTCCCATTACTTATATTCTCACACTTTTATTCTTTTTCTGAAGGGCCTACAAATTCTGACTCAGCCATACTAACAGATTGGTGCTGGAGAGAGGGTGTTTGCAGTAAACGCAGCCAATCTGAGACAAACCCTGGTTCAATTCCTAGCATTCCATATGGTTCATGGAGCCTGCTAGGGATGATTTGTGAGTTGTCTGTCCACCAGTTGTGAGTCACCACCAGGTTAGCCTAACCCACACCAAACATACTAACAAATATTGTAATAAACAATGTCCCAACTAGTGAATTAAAAAGCTTCTTTTTTAAATTAGCTTCTCTTCTTATTTTAACAAAATCTTTGAATCACCTGGAACTCCCAAATTCTCATTTTTACAACAAACATAATAACACCTGAACTTGTCAGAAATTTCTCTCAAATATTAAAGCTGATAAAATAATTTATAGAATTTGAGCTGATATACATACCAGATTTAATATATTAATTTGGATGTTTATCATTACATGACATAACAAACCCCATATATAACAATTATAAAGAAAAGAATAGTTTTGGGGCCAGGGTAATAGCATAGTGGTAAAAGTTTGCTTTGCACATGGTTGACCCAGAACGGACCTTGGTTTGATCCCCAGGTGTCCCATATGGTGTCCTTTGCCAGGAGAGTTTCTGAGTGCATAGTCAGGAATAATCCCTGAGCGAGCATCACCAGGTGTGGCTCAATAAAACAAAAAAGAAAAAAAGAAACAGGATAGTTTTTCTCATGCTAATAATAAATTTTGGATTTATAAGTTAAAGATCAAAATTATGCATTGCATTTTGATTATCTCTCACTATCTCTGCATCCTGGTACCTTCAGGTCAAAAAATGGCTGCCAATAGCAAATTGATTCATCTCCTTTTTCAATAATTCCCAGGAAGCATAAGAAGAGAAAGTTACTCTCCGTGACCTCAATGTGTTTCTATATATCGTTGTTGGCAGTAACTGTTGAAATTTACTGATCATCTCTGTGAGCACTGTCATATACTTATTATCATGGGTTCTCACTGTCACTAACATAGAAGAGATGACATCATTCCAATTTCCTATGTTGTATATCTTGGCTACGTAGAATATCTAGATAGTTCAACCAGAACTGACTCTCTGACAAAGGCAGGTGAACTGGTTATAATATTTATGATCAATTGATAGTTTATTTTTAAAAAATAATCATTACACAATAACTATTAACATACTAACACTGTTACTTATAATATAATATGTATTTATCTGACTACATTTACTAAAATGTCTTTATGGGTTGAAGCTTTGTCACTACTTTGTTAAGGAAAATAAAATACATTTAATCTCTTTTCATTGCAAGATCCACTATTAATGAATTTCACTATTAGTGTTAGAAAACTTGTGCTCTTCTTAATTAAAATAGTTATTTTTCTCCCCTTTATATAATGTACCGGTGTAGCATCTTGGATTGGTTTGTATCTTGCTTTAAGCATCCAAGCGATAACTTTCAAACTAACCTTGTCTGTTCTAATCACTGACATTGATCATTCAATCTATACTGAAAATTTATTGAAATTAGTTGGACAAACAGAGTCAAAGTTAACACATTAGAGAATTTGTGGATCTGAAAGAATCTGAAGCAGATCAACTTCCATTGAGGAATTTTCTTATTAAAATGAAAGAATTGGTAAAGCAAAATTTGCAGAGAGTCACTAGGACAAATAACTGATTTTAAGGTGTCAAAATTCCCATAATAATATTTTTAGGATGACAGTTTTGATTACACATTCTTTTGAATGTGAACTATGAGATAAATCTATTAATGTCTGAAAAACTACCATTCCTGCATTTTTCCTACTTCCTTTTGTTTTATTTGCAGAGAGACCATGTTAAACTACTTTGAAACTATCTATTGTCTTGGGCTTTTAATTGAATCAACTGTATTAAGTCTATTACTGTACCAATTATTTAGGCATTTACTTTGATTAAACATAGAAAGTATAGAAACTATAGCATCTTTTATCCTGAGGCTGAAATGTAGCCAGTAATAATATGTCTGCTTTTAAAATAACTAACATAAAATTATTAGAACTTTTCAAGACAGATGATAGAAGACTGTAGATATTTAGCTATAGATATTTAGATATCTATAAGGCTATAGCTACTTAACATTTTAAAGAAGATAAGTGAAGGCTGTGTCTGTATAGAGTTTCCATTGAAATGTATCTACCAGGAAATACTTATCAAAAGAGAAGTAGAACATATAGAGCACTTTACATAATATTTTATAATATTGGAAAGTGCCCCAAATTAGAAATGCTTAAATTGTAGGGGGATTTACCACATTAATTAGATCAAGGGAAGTTTTAATGGGCTGAATACATAACTCAACAGGCTAGAATACATTCTCTCTATTCAGAAACTCTTGGTTCAATTCTGTTCTCATAGACTCTAAGAATACTAGAATAATTATAAATTACTGAGCTAGGAGAGGTCCCTCATTGGATGTAATGCAAAAACCAAAAAAAAGGGAAGAGTTTGAATAAATGAGTAGCAGCTATAAAGATAATACATTATATGGACCATTAAGTTAAAATTTTGAAGATTCATATCAATTTAAAGAGCATCAGTCAAGTGCTTAAAACTATAAGTAATACATGGGCAGGAACAGTGGTGCAGAGTAGTTAGGTATCTGCCTTGCTGACACTAGCCTAGGACAGACCTCTGTATGATTCCCCTGAGTCTCATATGGTCCCCCAAGCCAGGAGCGATTTCTGAATACACAGCCAGGAGTAAACCCTGAGCATCTTTGGTGTGGCATAAAAAAACCAAAACCAAACAAACAAATAAACATAAAACTATAAGTAATACATTTGAAGTAATTTAATTTTGACACTAGTCTTATGAAATTGAAAATAAATTTATATACTCATTATACATCAAGAAGCTAAGGAATCAAAACAGGATTTTTTTTTAATCTTCATTTAAGCACCATAATTACAAGCATCATTATAGTTGGGTTTCAGTAATAAACAGAACACCCCCTTCACCAGTTCAACATTCCCACCACCAATGCCCCCAAACTCCCTCCTTCCCTACCTCTGTCTGTATTCGAGACAGGCATTCTACTTCTCTCATTCTTAACTTTGTCATGCGAGGCGTTAGTGTAGTTATTTCCCTGACAACATTCACCACCTTTGTGTGGACTTCATATTGTGGGCCAGTCCTTCCAGCCCTTCACTTTATTGTCTCTGGGATTATTACAATGTCTTTACTGTTTTCTAAAACCCATATATGAGTGAAACTATTCTGTATCTATCTCTCTCCTTCTGACTTATTTCACTTAGCATAAAAGATTCCATGTACATACATGTATAGGAAAATTTCATGACTTCATTTCTCCTGGTGGCTACATAATATTCCATTGTGTATATGAACACAGTTTCTTTAGTTATTTCTTTGTTGAAAGGCATCTTGGTTGTTTCCAGAGTCTGGCTATTGTAAATAGCACTGCAATAAATATAGGTGTGAGGAAGGGATTTTTTAATTGTATTTTTTGTTCCTAGGGTATATTCCTAGGAGTGGTATAGCTGGATCATATTGGAGCTCAATCTCCAGTTTTTTGAGGAATCTCCATATTAAAACAGGACCTTTTCATTGTTTTCCCTGACTTGAATTAAAGAAGATATACATGAATTCTGGTTTAACATCACTACTAATAAAAACACACCTTTAATTAATACATAGAATGTTTTGAAAAGTGAAAACTCTAAGTGAAAAAATTTGTTAGACAATTTAAATAATTTGTAAATTCTGACAGAAAGTCAAGTAGAATTATAGAATATATAAAAAAGAAATAACTTTTAAATATATTGTTAGTAAAGTTTTATTAAAGTAAGGAAGGTGACAAGATGGGAAAGAGTTGACTTAAAGAATAAAGTTCAAGGGGCCATAGAGATATTACTTTGCTTTGCTGGTAACTGGCCCGGGTTCAACCCAGGCACTGCATGTTGTATTACAAGCCACCCTCCCAGGAGTGATCCCTGATTGCAGAGCCTTGAGTAAACCCTGATAAGCACTAGATGTGTTTGTAACTGCAAAATGAAACAGAAAGAATAAAATATCAAGTAATTACTGGAAGTAAGAGGTAGGGTGGTACTTTCTAATACAGCGAAAAGAAATTAAATTTTAATGCAAAATTGAAGTTGTGAATTTTATTTGAGTTATCTTGGGTAACAAAGGCATAGCAGCTAAATCATTCTAGTAAGTGGAAATTCCAATATATTTTTATTATATATGCATATATATTTGTTACATGCTAATTAAAATGATAGTAAACATGAATTTTGATCAGGGACATTTCTTCTGTTTGCTATGATTATTTTTTATAAAAAATTACCATTCATGTATATGATTTCATAGCATTTATAGGATAAAATTCATCACATATTACCTATAACTAGTTGGCAACTCATTTCCCCTGGAAATATGGAGTTGGGGCTAAAATCTTCCAGAGTAGCATAGGTGATAACCCTGAAAAAAGAGATTAATATAATCAGTGATATCTACTTTCTGTTATGGACACTGATAAACAGAGAAAGCTTTCCTAAGCAAAGACAAAAAATGAAACAGCAACAGAAATAGAAACAGAAATAGAAGACAAAAAGGACTCTGTCAATCACTATTTATCTATTTCTGAATTCAAGCTGTAACTCTGCCCTTTAAATTCCTAGAGACACACTATATAAAATGTGGTCTTTATGTAAATAGGTTTGCCAGATTTTTTTGGGGGGGTTCACACCAGGAAGCATTCAGGGGTTACTCCTGGCTCTGTGCTCAGAAATCGCTCCTGGCAGGCTAGCGGGACCATATGGAATGCTGGGATTCGAACCACCATGATCATGCATGCAAGGCAAATACCTATGTCCATGCTATCTCTCCGGCCCCATTTACCAGATTTTTTACAAATATATAGAACTCTTAGTTACTAGTGAAGTTCAGATAGCAATGAATTCATTGTTTTGATATAAGTCCCAAGCAAATTGATTGAAATAATTGTGCATTTTTAAATACAAAACCTCTGAAAGTTATTTATCATATTGAAATATATACCAAGGTATGAAAAAATGATTAGAGTTTATTTGTTTTGAATTAGAAAGCATTCAAAAAACAAATAAAAAGGAGTTCCAAAGAGTTGAGAAGAAGCAGGAACAAGGAAGTTGTACCATACAAAGAAATTCATAGCTTGCATTACAAGGGTCTTCAAAAGATGACCTAAATTGGTACTGATTAGGAAGTACCTGACATGTGTTAAAAGAGCATGTCTAGAAGAGACAAAACTATCATTAAGTCTCAATTTGGTAATTTTGGACTTAGCATAAATTACTTCACTTGGCTATATATTTATTTCACTTTTTTGTTTGTTTGTTTTTGTTTGAGGAGGATATACCCTGCCATGCTCAGGGTTTACTCATGACTCTGCATTCAGAAATCATTCTTGGCAGGCTCAGAGGACATATGGGATTTAGGAAAACAAAGAAGGGTCTGCTGCGTCTGGCTCACAACAATCTTCTCTGTATCATTCCAATTTTAGTACATGTACTGCTGAAATGAGCACCCCAGAAATTTTTATTTAACATTTAGTGAGGTTTCCATCCTATCACTAGATAGGAACCATTTAAACTTGGATACTATTTCTGACAATCAAACCTATTCCTCAAATGTGATCACTATTTTTATGAGAAATTATGGTATTTCTATTGACAAAAATGAGTCAAATTTGAAAACATATTCTTAGTTGAACTCATATTCCACTCTGGGATCTTCTCATTTATTATGCTCCCAAAGCACTGGTATATCTATAATTGGTTAGATAATTATACTTTCATTTCTTTAAAAAAAAGATGTTATTTTTCATAAGATATTCTCAGGTCAGGCATTAAAATTAAAGACCTGGAAAATAAAAACCATGCCATTCATATGTATCTCCCACAACACCTAACTCAGGCCTGGACACAAAGAGTAATGAGTAAATATTAGCAAGAAAAACATTTTCATCATATAGATTACAGGTGTAATTAGCTCTCCCTCCCACTCCCAAGTTTGTTTTTGCTCCCTATGCCCTAAACTGTATTTGAGATTCTTTCAAAATAAGAAGTCTTGGAGGACCTCACAGTGTTACACAAGCATTAAAATGAAGAGGAAAAAAGAGGCCTGGGGAAGGGTAGGGAACGAAAGAAAAAAAAAATCACACAAAGAAAGACCAGTCTTTCCTCTAAACACTCCAAGCTCTCCCGCTTCAGCCTCTGCAGGCAGCAATTACATTCCGAAGGAAAATGTTTTACAATTGTAATTACACATAATAGAAGGAATGTATTTTTCCTTCATCCTACTCCCATGGCGAGTCAATTTAATTTTTAAATACAAGAGACATAATTGATTTTAGCCCTAGATTACTGCTGAAAATGATCTATCTGTGTTCTTGCTAATGGAACGAGAGAATTGGTCCTCCTCGGAGACGTTTACCCAAACCTATTCAAGCAACAATTACTAGAGTCTGACAGGTTAGTGTGTGGGGAAAGGGATGTGGGAGGAGGGAAACACCCCACTGATTAACAATTGAGCAAAATAATTAATATCGTGTTCTACCCAGTTAATTATGGATTAGGAGCAAATATATTATCATAGAGGCCACAACGTGATGAGACTGCCTGGAGGAGTCCTCATCCTCTTCTGAAAAGGAACCTACTCCTGGGTTTCAAGGCAAACCTAAATACTTGGGACACTCAGGGAAGCATCAGATGGGGACCATTCTCTTCCAGTTTGAACTAACCTGCCTCTTTTCTTGCAATAAATTTCTCATCTGCTCATTCCCAGACTTTTCGACAGATCATGCGTGAATGGAATAGGAATTGCTCATAGCAAAACTATGAAAATGGATAGTTTCTAGCCCTGCCATTTCACCAACAAAATATGCCTTTTAAAGCAACTTCCAGGTTCAATTCTTATTTTCCCTCAAGTTGTCAACTAATCCTCCCTAAAGCAGGATTAGTAACTGGGATATTAGCTTCTAAGACTGTAATACCCAGGTGTATTTGCATTTTAATCGATGGCTCCAGGGAGGCAAATTTGGCATGAAACTATCACTGGAAAAGTAGTGTGGAAACCTAAGATGTACTCTCCTTCCATTTACCAGCAAGGTCATTCCTGAGATATAAAATAGGATTATACTCACCTCAGGAGATTATTGTGATGATTAAGTGTATACTATTTTGTGAAAGTGTTATGCTATGGTGCTCAATACCTTTAAATATATCTTGGAGAGGGGAAAAATCCTCAACCCAAAAGGTTAACAAGAGTGATGCTGTGTGATCCTGAAAAGAACACTTTACCTTTATGGCTTCCAATTCCTTAAAACACACATGTACACACACACACACACACACGAAAGACACTTATTTCTATGATATATAAGGTCCTTTGACCTTGTAAAATATCAAGATGTTACTTAGGAAAATGAATAAAGTTTTCCCTGGATCACATAGAAAAATAAGGACACCCAACTGCAGGGACCCAGGCCTCAGTTATAAATGGAAATAGTCTTTTAAAACATTAATTCAATTATGACTACCTCTTGAATATAGGCTATGTTAAGGTTCAGGGCAGTTGGGAGTTAGAACTAGTGTCAGAAATCCCCCTGTGTGGTTTTCCTGTGGGGAAATGGAAAAGGGAAAGAGCTGAAGTAACAATAAACTCTCTCATAATTAATTGACTAGAAAAACTTAATGTATAAGTCCTGCCTCTGTCACACTGTTTGACAACTCAAACTCAATGGATGGTAATATGGTAAATCTCACAACCTACTGAGCTTTCATCTTGGGAGTCCTATTTCATAGCTATATGTTTTTACATCACTCAGAGTCTGTCACTTCATAGTATCCTGGAAAAACAATATGTATTTCCATGCATTTATGTGCAGTTCTCATCAGTGAGAGATGCATTTATGTGCATTTCTCATCATCTCCCTGTGTAAGCATGGGAGTATGAGATGTCTTGTGCATCCCAGATATACATATTTTGTAGGATTAGGATGAATCATGCAGTTTGTCCAAATAATAGTCAGTATGCAATGTATGGGGAACTGTATTCCTAGAAGAGCACTGAAGATTATAGTTTGCTGACTAATTAAATGGCAAATAAGTGGTTTGGGGCACCTTTGATATTCAGATTCTCACATACTAACACATGTATAGAGTTTTATATAGCAGAAAGCTGCTTTCATGAAACTAATTTCATTGTGATAATTGTGAGGTTAAAAAAAATTTTTCCCCTGGAAGCAGTCATAGAGAATATGCCTTGTGTTTGTGAAGCTGTAGATGTGATACCCAGCACAACCAGGTAGATTCGTTGGCCCCGAAACATTCCCTTGTGGAGAACCCCAAATTAAAAAAATACAAATATTTTCTATCCCAATTTACCTGATCAGTTTCTTTCAATATCTGACTAGTCAGACTCGTCAAATGTTTTGTTGTAAAAATGAATTTTCAAGGAACTCTGAAATTCTGAGTGAAAAATTCTAAATTCACAATTATATATATATATGTATATATATATATATATATATATATATATATATATATATATATATGTATTCTAGTCAAACTAGAAGTGGGAGAAACTAGTTCATTTATTTAGCAGAATAATAGAAGCAATTATATCTTGGAAACATCAGAATTCTGGGTTTTGTTTTGTTTTCTCATCTAGATGAACTGGATTTAGGAAATCGAATGAGTTGTTAAAAACCTAGAATTTTTTAAATTGCAAAGCAAACAACATTTTTCTATTTTCCCAAAGATAAACATGAAATTTCAAATAAATTAGTTAAATTGTCTATTCCAAAGAGTGCACATATACCCTTCTAACTATGAAAACTTCAAAACATAAAATGATATATCTCTCAAACAGCATAAACACAGTGCAATTTTTTTAAATATACATTTAAGGGTATCAGAGAACTCAATGTATAACTGAAGTAGAATTATGTATTAGAACACATTTTTATTAATTAAATAGTCAAAACACAATAGCTTTTTTAAAATCACGATTAGGACTTTCAGGTCAATTTTTAAATAAAGATTTTTTAATTTTTATTATTTATTTATTTATTTATTTATTTATTTATTTATTGGTTTTTGGGCCACACCCGGTGACGCTCAGGGGTTACTCCTGGCTATTCGCTCAGAAGTCACTCCTGGCAGGCATGGGGGACCATATGGGGAACCAGGGGATCGAACCGCTGTCCGTTCTAGGTTAGCGCAGGCAAGGCAGGCACCTTACCTCCAGCGCCACCGCCCGGCCCAATAATTTTTATTTTATTATTATTTTTGTAATATCTTTAAGCACCGTGATTACTAATATGTTTGTAGTTGGGTTTCAGTCAGAAACAAAGAACATCCCCCTTTACCAGTGCAACCTCCCGAGCAACAATACCCCCTATCTCCCTCCTACCCCACCTATATTCGAGACAAGCATTCTACTCTCACTACCATTGTCATGATACTTGTTAGTGTAGTTATATCTCTAACTTCACTCACCACTCTTTGTGGTAAGCTTCATATTGTGGTCGGTCCATTCAACTCTCCTCTCTATTCATCTCTCCCTTCCTTTTAGACATTGTGGTTTGCAATGTTGTTACTGAAGGAGTAGCATGCATATAATTTTATATCCTTTCAGATAAAATTTTCTTTAAGAGGATTACTAAACATCCAAACTGAGAAAAAGGATTCCGCCTGATTGGTTCAACCTGGGATATACAGCAGGGCTAGTGTAAACATTTACACTTAGTCACAAATGCAGCCACATATGTTCATGTAAGCATGCACACACACGTGCAGTTATAAAATGGAGTAGAGTCTCAAAATTACCTGTAGTTTACATTTACGAAACAATAACCATTTCCAACTTAACGTAATCATTTTTTCCTCTCCATTTCTTTTTTGATATCCTTTATATATTATATATATTGCTGTATTTCCTTTACATATTATATATATTGCTGCATTTCTTTTTTCTTTTTTCTCTTTTCTGTTTTTTCGGGCCACACCCATTTGATGCCCAGGGGTTACTCCTGGCTAAGCACTCAGAAATTGCCCCTGGCTTGGGGGGGGGGGGCATATGGGACACCAGGGGATCGAACCACAGTCCTTCCTTGGCTAGAGCTTGCAAGGCAGACACCTTACCTCTAGCACCACCTCACCAGCCCCATATATTGCTGTATTTCTTGGCAATTGTTTCTAGGCATAAATTTGAAGATCCAAAGGGCTAAAACCTCATAGGTTTACAGTTAATGATAATATGTTGGCTTCCTAGTGGAATACAAGCTTATGGGGAAATAAGACTTGCATCTTATTTCAATTCTCCACAGCTTTTATCATGATTTTGTTTAGATAATGGGCAATCAATGAATATTAGTTGAACCAATGAATTTATGTCTATCTAGGTGTAATAGTTCAAGAAGTCATTGAACAGTCATAGAACTCAGAGCAGCTCACTTTTTAAATAGTTAAAAACTGGATTATGGGCTTCATTAACACCTGAATAACTGGAAAGATCACTGGCTAGCATCATAAGAAACTTCTCTGCTCCAGGACTGGTACTTAACTATATTGATGCATTATACAGTATTTAATTTAACAATACTAGTGAATTATACATGCATTATATATTCAAAGGGTAACTGATATAAGTGGCATATATTTTACAAGGAAGGAACTAGGCACGACATGATAAATAAGCAAGTCAAAAGTCGCGCAGCAAACAAGAATCTGATTCAAAGTTTACCCTTTTCTTTCAATGGCAGTGGACTGATTTTACCATACTACCACTTGGAAAGATCATCTACAATGCCATACTCAGTTTCCCATAGTATCACAATAAGATCAGAAGAATATTTCATTAAGTTAGTTAGAAAACTATATAGACTTTAGTAATAGAAATAAAAAATTATAAGTGATTTTAGTGCTATGATGGGTATAGACTCAGACTTTTGTCTTCAAACACTCAATATTGAAAGCAAGGTGCTGTAGAATAAGTGACATAGAATAGTTTCACTAACCTATAGAATTTAAGAAAAATAAAAGACAGTATGGTTATAATACTCAGACAAAATAGAGATGAGAGCCAAAAGAATCAGCCCATGATATGAAAATTACCACAAAGATGGTGAGCACAGTTAGAGAAGTAGCTGCATTGACAACTACCATGACAATGATAGTGAGAGAGAAACAGAATGACTGTCCCCAAGACAGGCAGGTGAGTGGGGGAGAAGAAAAATGACCACGACTTAGGTCATTCAGGTAATCAGGCATTACCTAGGAACCCTTGTGATTTCGCCTAACAATAATTCCCAAATTTTAGGCCATATTCCTATTCTTATCCTGCCTTTTCATGTTTATCCCCGCCACCAAGGACACACAGAAAAATTAATATCTCCAGAAAGACTGTAGGAAGAAGCTCCTTTTCCACTCTACCTGGTTATCTCTACTGTTTGGAGGAACAGTATGGATAAGTCTTGAGCAAAAGCAAGAATATTTTTTGAAATTTTTTTTATTGAAATCATTATGATTTTCAAAGTTCTTCACGGTTTGGTTTCAACGAAATATATATTTTTTAAATCTTTATTGTGACCAAAGTGCATTACAAATTTTTCACTTCATAATTTATGGTACATAGTGACAATGAATGAGGGGCATTCCCAGCACCAGTGCTGTCTTCCCTCTACCCCTGTTCCCAGTATGCAACCCATTTCTCCCTCCTAGGGACAATTCCACCACTAGTGTCAAATTTCCTTCACTAATGTTCCCAGAATGCATTCCATTGCCCCCCCAGCCTGGAATATAACAGGCCCAATTTAAGTTTTGATTGTTAAAGTTTATGTATCATGATTTAACTTTTGTTGACTTTGGCTTGGATATTTAGTTCTGTCCTTTTTTTTTAACACCACCAATGCATCTGAAACTTCTTGGTACCTGTCCTCCAAACTTTCATATTTGTGTTTCTCCTCTTACACTAATTTTTTTCCATTCTCCTCACTATATCAAGAGTGAGACAATTCTCATTTAAATCATTATATTTCTTCATACCATTATTATAAAAACACACATAAGAGATACCATTCTGCATTTATACTTCTTCTTCCAGCTTACTTCATTTAACATGATATCTTCATAATATCTTTCAGTTCCACCCATGTTGCAGAAAATTTCATGATTGCATTATTCCTTAAAGTTATGCTATGTTTCATTGTATATATCAGTGTTTTTCAACCTTTTTTTGTGCAAAGCACACTTTTTTCATGGAAAAAAAACACAAGGCACAGAACCATTAGAAAATGTTAAAAATTAACTTTGTGCCTATATTGACTAAAAGTAATTCTCTTGAATAGGAATTAAATAAACACAAAGAAATTATTTTATTATTTATTTATTATAAAATAATAAAGTATTTTGGGGCCCAGGAGATAGCATGGAGGTAAGGCATTTGCCTTTCATGCAAAAGGTCATTGGTTCGAATCCCGTTGCCCCTTATGGTCCCCCGTGCCTGCCAGGAGCAATTTCTGAGCATGGAGCCAGGAGTAACCCCTGAGCACTGCCGGGTGTGACCCAAAAACCAAAAAAAATAAGTATTTTATAATTGTTCATATTTCTGTTCATTTAGTGTGAAACCTGTTTGGCTGAGCACAAAGCTGATATTCTGTCAGGAATCAAAGAAAGACACACACACTTAGTTCGTCAACAGCTCTCCATCTTTCTATGTCTTTAGTTTTTCTAGCAATCAGGCTTAAAATGCTCATCTCAGGCAGATATGTAATGGAAAATAGGAGCAATGTTAAAATAGCTTTATTTATCAGAATGGGGACTCCTTGGCAGTATCCAAAAAAAAAAGAACTGTCCAAAGATATAAGCAAATCTTAGATTGAAACCATGATTTTGTCTTAGTTCAGTTAGTTCCTCCTGCTCCTATAAAATCATGTCCTTTTCACCAACTGATGCTCAGCTATAAGGATCCCTAACCCAGGCAAGGCATTCATTGGAGACTGAAGAGAAATAAAATGACAACTTCTCCTTGAGAGTTTTTAAATGTTTAACTATTATCTCACACAGTGTAGTAGTGTGAACACCTTGCCATTACTTGTTGAGTGTGAACATTTCAAGATTGCCACTTTCCACGTGTTGATGCAAGAATTGCACTTTTGAACAGAATCTATTTTATCTGTACTTGTAAGCAGGTTTTCATTTTTGCCTTGCATTCATTTGTTCAGTTCATTCAGATGATGAAAAATATCTGCCAGGTATGCCAGCCTTGCACACCACTCGTCACTTGCAAGGAACTTTGCATTGTAACCTGAACTCTCATTTGTCACTTTAAGTTCTTCCCACAGCTCATACACACAACCCAAGACCTTGCCACGTGACAACCACCTCTGTATGAGAGAGCAAGGTTTTATGCTTCGCTCCCATCTCCTCACACAAAGCTACAAACATGCAACTTTTCACGGGTCTTGACTTTACAAAGTTTACCATGCGTACATCATCCAACACAAGAACTAAGTCTGCTGGTAAAGTCTTGGCTACGAGGATCTCACGGTGTAAAAAACAATGCAAAGCAATCACATCTGGATTTTTTCTTCACTTTGTTTACAAAGCCTTTGGTGTGCCCAATGATGGCTGCAGCTCCATCAGTGCAGATACTTGTCCAGTTTTCCCAATTAAGTCCTCCTTGTTCAAGGTATTCTGATGTAACCTGAAAAATTTCTTCTGTTGTTTTTTTCTGGCAATGCCTTTCAAAAATAGAAGTGTTCTCTAATTGTATAACTATCCACAAAACACACATTGGTCAAGAGTTGAGCATGTCCACTGATGTCAGTAGACTCATAAGTTTGCATTGCAAATTTCTCACTGATATATATCTTTTCCAAAACCACATATGTCTCCAGACATATCATTAATACATCCAGAAAGTATGTTGTCTGAGAGGACTCTGGCTATTTCCTTAGCTGCTTCAAGTCTGAGCATCTCCTCTACAATAGCTTTGCAGGGGGAAGTATTAATATCTCTGCCACAGTGTGCAAATTTTTTGACTTGGCTAAAAGTTCAGCAACTTGAAAGCTAGCTTTAAGAGCTCTTTCTTTTACCTTTGTGATTTTCTCATGAAAGTTGCCTGTTTCTCCATGTTTTCACACAGGCGAACAAGAAAGTCCACATTCTTGTTTTGAAGTGGAGGGTGTCATTTGGAGATGGTGTTTAAGCTTTCTTGGGACTATAGCACAGTTAGATAGCTTTTCAGCACACACTACGCACAGTGGAGTTGGTTTCTTTGCCTCTCCAGTGAAAGTAAATCCAAATAAAATATAGCTTTCATTATATTGCCTTATTCCAGAGAATTTGCTTGGGCTAAGCATCTTTTCTTTCTTTCATACTTGGGCTCTCATCTGACTCAGAATTTTGTTCAGAGTCCTGTTCTTTCCTTTTCTAAAACTTATTCATTACTTCAGTATCTGCTCCCGTCTCACTATCACTCAGTAATTACTGCACTGGTCTCCTCCAAATAGCCACTGTCCATCACACTCAGCACTCTTCTGTGCATGTCTCCATCCAGATTCAGTCAGAGCTCTTCTGCTCATGTCTCTTCCAGATTCATCACTCAGTGCTTTTTTATGCTGCGTTTACGATAATCCTCCAGAGTCCAGATCTATCTGTGTTCTTCTACGCATCTACTGCAATGTCTCCTCCTGTCAGCTTAACAGTGACACCGGAGCCATTTATAGTCCATAATGTGCCCTTTGGCTCACAAATAGATTGAAGAAACTGCATGTTATGGATAAAATTGGAATTTTTCCCATGGCACACCAGACAATATCTCATGGCACACTAGTGTGCGGCAGCATAGTGGTTGAAAAGTGGTAGTATATATGTACCATATTTTCATGATACACTCATCTGCTATTGGATATCTAGGTTAATTCCAACTTTTAGCTATTATATTGAGTACTGCAATGGATAGCAGTGTGCATATATCCTTTGGTATGAATGTTTTTCTGTTCTGGATATAGATCCCCCAAAGTGGGATTTCTGAGTCATATACCACTGGTATATCTCATTGTTGTCTTGATTTGGATTTTTCTAAAGATAAGTGATGATGAGTACATTTTCATGTGCTTGTTGGTTTACCTCAGAGAAGTATTCTTTTCCTCTCCCCATGTTTATGGTGTTTTTAGGTTTTGTGAGGTTACCCTTTCTGAGTACTTTGTATATCCTAGATATCAAATCTTTATATGACATGTTTACTAAAAATACTTTCTACCACGTAATTATCTATCTTTTAATTTTAGCCCATGTTTCATTTGACATAAGAAATATTTTAATTTGATGTAGTCCCATTTATTCAGATGTAATCCTATTATTGACGACTTCTTTAAGTTCTAAATTTTGGATTATTCTGCCTACTTTCCCTCAATGAACTTTATGGATTTATATCTAAGCTTAAGGTCTTTGATTCACTTTGAATTGACTTTATGTAAGGTGTGAGATATAGATCAATCTTTAACTTCTTACACATGTTCATCTTATTGTTGCAACACCATTTGTTGAAGAGAACTTTTATTATATTTCAATTTCTTGACACCCTTGTCAAAGATTAATGGATC
>PVKC010009980.1:0-26204 GCA_004027635.1 Crocidura indochinensis | reverse complement strand
CCTCCCTCTCTCCCTCCTTCCTTCCTTCCTTCCTTCCTTCCTTCCTTCCTTCCTTCCTTCCTTCCTTCCTTCCTTCCTTCCTTCCTTCCTTCCTTCCTTCCTTCCATTTCTTTCTTTCTTCACACCTGGCCATGCTAAAGAATTTTTGCTTACTCTGTACTCAAAAATAATTTCAGGCAGGGTTGGGACCATATGGGATGCCGGGGATTGAACCTGAGTTGGCTGCATGCAAGGCAAATGCACTATTGCTGTGCTATTGCTCCAGCCCCACATGCCTTTCTTTCAACAATTATATTTGAATCAATTGATTTAGAGAAATTTGCTATAGTGAATTTAAGTAGTGACTGGACAGTAGGACAGATTGAGATGACATTTTTAGTTTCTTATTTTTCTCATTTGAAGAAAAGATTTCAGACTGCTGTGGGGGTGGCGTAGGGAAGGAAATATAGATCTGTTCACAGCTGTTACTCAAAATACTAGCCACATAACCAGGAGAGAATTTGGCTCAAATTAAAATCCCAGGGCTTTTCATTGCCATCATAATCATTATTGTATCAATTAAGATTCATTTTGGTGTCTACAGTGTATCTGGCATCACATCAAGAAAGGAAGCTGATGATTACAGGAATGGTTTCAATCATTTTGCTTATATCTGAAAATGGCCCAAATGGCAAAAAGCAAAAGCAGAAACAAATCATTAGCATTTTATAATTCAGTAGCACTTAGAATCACAGCATATTAGCACTAGAAAAGAATCCAACAATTCTGTTGCATAGATTTCAATTTAGATGAAACTCAGTTCCAGAAATGATAATCTTATACAAACTAATATAGAAATGACAATTAGTAAAGGATAAAACTTAGTGTTAGGGAAAGCCAAGACATACCCATGTCTCATAATTCAAAATGCTTTTCACCATTTTACAAGGCCACATCTGATCCATAAAAATGATAATCTTAGAAATCAGTAAAATATAATATGTGTACATTCTCTTTTGAAATTTTCTCTAAAAATTAGGAATCAAGACATTAAAATATACTGTTCTGTCTTTTCATCTTATTTCATATAAGTTTTTTTTTGTTTGTTTTTTGACCATACCCAATGGTGCTCAGGAGTTACTCCTGGCTCTGTGCTCAGGAATCATTCATGAATGGCTCAGGGCACCATATGGAATGCCAAGGATTGAACTTGGATCGGCTGCATGCAAGGCAAATGCCCTACCCATTATACTTTCACTTCGGCCTCAATTAGTTTGTATTAGTTTTAGGGAGAAATAATACTGAGGACTTTGGTGAATTTTGGCTTGATTAAAGTAGTATTATTTTTAAGTTATTATTAAAATAATAACTATATTATTCAGGGGCCAGAGATAGTTCGAAAAAGGGCTGATCACATTTTCAGGAGGTCTGAGATCTGTAGCATGAAAAAAAATTCTCTGAGAAGTTCTGGGTATTATAAATGTATTCCAAAACAAAACAAAAATAATGTATTTTTTTATTATTCAGACGATCAGTGTGAAGAGTTCTAAATAATTTTGTTATTCTAGAGAACAGCCTCATTTTAGTCTTTTAGCAGACATTTGAATTGCAATACTATGCAGGAGCCAGCAGAGGGAGATCGGCACATTGTTTTGCTAATTTTGGTCAGGTTCTCCTCTGATTTGTTATTTCTCCCCTCTTTCATTTCATCTGTATTTTCACAGTGGTGAAAAAAATATGACCCTTTTACCATACTTTTAGGAGAGTAGAGATTGACTCCATTACTGTAGTTTTATTTAACTTATAGATCAACAGACTACCAAATGAGCTGGGTCTGGAAAGTTCCTAAGCGTAATAGAAACATACTATTTCTTATATTGAACTACTTCAGTGATTTTAATTAAGTCAAGCATATATTTTTTCACTTCTAATACTATTAACAGGAAGTAACACTGTAATAAGATTTGGAAATATCTCATTGCTTGTTTTTCTGTTACAAGATAAATATGTACTAACTTCAAATAAATTTAAAATGTAAACAAAAAATTTCAGTTTTTGAAATTTTGAGTGTTACTGTGCATTTTTTTTTCAGAAATCTTGAACAAATGTACAGATTTGTTGTTGTTTTCTTCTCTAGGTTTTGAGGCACACCTGATGGTGCTCCCGACATATTCCTGGCTCTGTTCAGAGATCACTTCTGGCAGGATTGGGGGTATCATATGAGGATGTAGGGGTAGAACCTAGGTCAGCTATCTGCAAGACAAGCCCTGTTCTTTGTTTTTTATCTCTAGCCAGAACTTTGTACTTTTATTCTTAGGGCTGAGAACTAAATTTAATAACACTTGTTTTCAGTGTTCATCAGAGACTGTTGTAGAAATAGCTCACTGAAAAATTTAATGTCAATATTCTACAATTGGATAGGAAGGTGCATAGACCATAAACACCCAACCCAATAGGGAATCTAGATTACTTCCTGGAAGAGTAACATCTCTTGAGCTGAATTATAGACTTTAAGTGGAAAAGTTTTCTACCCATTATGTGCTGTCATCAGCTCAATCCCCTTTCATAAACTCTCCTAGGTGCTTATTTCTTGGTCACTCCCTAATATTGAGAAAACCCTCTAAATACCTGCTACATTGTATCCCTCATTCACATATGTTTTTGACTCTTAAGTTCACACTTTAAGCAGTGGGCACAATCATTATTTATCCCCTCAATAATGTTCAACATGGGATTTAGTGAGAATTCATAATTTCTCATTGTTCTCATTCTACGGTTTATAGAAGAAAAATAACAAACATCAATGAGTAGCATCTCTCTCTCTCTCTCCCTCTCTCACATGCTCTCTCTTTCTCTCTGTCTCAGAATTTAAGCTTCTGGTTTGATTGTTGCCCACAGTAGATGTGCAACCCTTTCTCTGTTTCTCTGTCCTGTTTCATGGCATGATTTTGTAGACTTTTAATAATTTTTTTTTCTCAAGCTAGTTGGAGTAGTCTTTCTTTCCTTTTCAGTCACATGAATTCCTACTGTCATAAAGGATTATTGTGGCAGAAAGAGGGTGAAGGATGTTTCAAGGCCAGAGGAACAAAGACATAAAAACATTAAAAAGGGAGGAGGATGCACAATGAAATATAAATAGATCAGCATTGTTGAAATGCTATGAAAAAAACTGCCAGGAATTGAAATGGGAGATAGGCCATTTTAGGGATTTTAACCATACCCTGAAGGCAATGAAAAGTCATAGAATGGCTTATGACAGTGAGGAACATAGATTTGTGGTTTAGATAGTTCACTCTGGCAGGGGTTTCTTCAGTTTCTTCTTCCTCTGAACTGATTATTGTGTTATTCTCACATTAAAAAATCCTCTGGAAATGGATTGGGACATGAAATAATGAATTGTTTCACTAACCAGAGAAACCCCATGGTTATAAATATTAACTTGATTGCTTTCTAACCATCTTCCCTCCCATTCATTTTGAATGAATAAGTACATAGTGATCAGGTAGAAGAGGTAAAATCAGGGTATATTTTGGAAGTAGATAAAGAGGCTGATGAATTTAATAAAACTAGCTACATTTCTTATGATGTAGGAAGCAAAATCCTGAAACCTTACTTCACTTATATTAATTTATTCTTTATCAATCCAATTATCTGTGTTATATGTACCATACCTTTCCTATTTTAAACGTGGTGGAAAGCTTTGAAGACTAAATACTAGCTTTAACCTTATTAAATTATCATTTAATACCATGTTCAAAATAGCTAGTGAGTTATGAGCAAGTATCTGATCTGTTCAGTGCTAATATCTGACTTAACAGGCTGTATGATCACACATATAGGTAAAGGGTGGAGGACAATAGAGAATTAAGAATGATTCACAGGGGGACGGAGAGATAGTATGGAGAAGGATGGTGAATCCTGGCATCCCATATGGTCCCCCGAGCCTGCCAGGAGGGATTTCTGACAATAGAGCCAGGAGTAACCCCTGAGCGCTGCTGTGTGTGACCCCCCAACCCCCCCCCCCCAAAAAAAAAGAATGATTCACAGAGAAGAGAGATAATTTAGAGTGGTATAGAGCACATACTTGAGATCATGAGTTTGATCTCTGGCACCTTTGTAACTCCCCTCATGAGCCCTGATGTCCTGATGTCTCTCCTCCATTAAACTCTTGGGTCTCTTTTCAGAAGTCTTTAAATAGTGCTAGAAATCTCTGAAGGAAAATGATTCTGGGAGGTTCTATGAAGTAGATAATATAAAGTAAGGGCACAATTACCTATGGATAATATAAACTTAAGATGAACTTAGGACATGCAGAGAATACAATTCATGAAAAGGCTTTAGACATTAATGTGTCTAATGGGTCTATGAACTCACTTGCTGAGGAGTTGGATGCCATTGATTACTATGTTTTCAATGAAATAAAGATAGTAGGTGATATCTAAGGAAACGGTTTGTTTAGATGGGTACTTAATGTAGAGAATCACCTTTGACATATTGCTGGGTAGAGATGAGATCACACAAGAAACTGCATTAGCACTTTCTGGGAAATAGGGAATTCGGGAAGGAGAAAATTATCTGTGGAGACATATACAGCAGAAATTTCCTATAAAATATATACTGAAAACTGCCTATTAGATTTAACAACCAGTTAACCTAATTTAGAAGTGTTAGTAAGGTGGTTCGGCAGAAGCCTCACTATAGTTCTTAAAGACTGAAAGTATCAGAAGGATAAATAATAATTTTAGGATTTTTTGCATTATTAAGGAAAAGGAAAAGGCATAATAATTAGAGGAAGATTTGGAGAAAAAAATAGACTTTTTGGGAAGGGAAAGATAATGTATGTCATTATCTAGGAAAAGCAAGTTGAAACACTGAAAAAATAATAAAAGTATTTGGAGTGGAGTCCTCAGAAATGAGGGAGGACAGAAATTAAGCTCTGAGATGGAGGACTTCACTTTGATCAGGTGTTGAGACACTGAACCTCTGAGCTTAAGGAAAGTTGGTGGGATGTATGTGAATGTATATATGGAGACATTACTGAGAGATATCTGATTTGGACTTGATGGGCCTGAGTCTTTTAATTTACCAGAGAAGTGGATAAATAGAGGAAAGTATAAGATAGTCACTATGTAGGAGAGCATGGTGACTCAAGGTAAAAAAAGGATGGTACTGAATCAAGGGTTGGTTAAGGTTGGTTAAGGTTAAGAGTTATCTTCTATGATAAGGATAAGAACTGATATGGTTCTGAGGTATTCATAGTTTAGTTTCCAAGTTGAAGGCAGACCATTTATTTAATGAGGGATTAAGTCAGACCATGACACTGATCGGAAGATTGGGTTTTACTCAGTTTATTTTACTTTAAGGATAGTTGTTCAGGTAAGTCAATGATAGTCCTTGAATAGTCTATAGAGTATTACTTAAGAAGTTTGAAGTAAAGATAGTTATTAGATAAGAATAGTACAATGTATTTTTATATATTAGATTCTCAAAGGAATGCCCCCAAATTAGTTCTATTGCTCAATAACAAAGAAAAAAATCTCACAAATACAAAAAAATTAAAGTGAGTATAAACCAGTAATAATTAGTGAACATATTCCTTGGAAGAAAGCTGCTGTTCTATGTGTGTGACTTCTGCAAGCCCCGTTCAGGAGAGAATTCCGGCCAGCAGTTTCTCTTAACCGTGGGGGCGAGCAGGTGGAAACGCACAAATTATTCACAAGTATCAGGAATCAACCAGCACCTAAAAGATTGGAATTTAGAGAGGTTAATAATTCATGACTCAAGGTGATGGATGCCATTTAAGAGTGTTTATTTGGGGGATAGCGGGGTCTTTTATTCCCTACAGTAGGGAGGAGATATTACAATGAGGCATTCAAGATTTTTCAATAACACATCGCCAAGTACTCCAAAATCATCCAATCAGCATAATCTTGTACAAATATGGTTATACCTGAAGGGGACAGGCAAGAAAAAACAGGTCCTGCATCAAAAGGTCAAGGGGAAAAAGAAGGGTAAAAAAAACTTCTTTATCAGTAAGAAACATCTGCATTCCTATTCAAACAACACATTCCTAGGCAAATGTTTTACTTCAGGTTTAACAAAACACTGTAATTTTAACCTTTGCATGGTTAATGTCAAGAATAAAAGGTATAAATTTTATAAAATCAAAAGCAGGCCCAGTTCCCCAAGGCAAACAAAGGGTCGGAACTGAAGCAAGGTCAGTTTCGGTAAGTAAGCAATTTTAACTTGCTGAATTTCCTGTTAGCTAAAGGGCAAAAACCGCAGCTGCTAGAGGTAAAAGTAAGGCCAAAGCCAAACAGCAAAACTGGTGGTGGGCTATGGTCGCCCACAGTTCTACTCCATTAAGTCAAATGGTAGATATTGCTTTGGTCTGTATCAAAAAGTCAGATGGGAGTCAGATGAAAGATGATTTGGAGAGTGGTGTAATAATACAGTGGATAGAACATTTGCCTTGCTCATGGCCAACTGACCTAGGTTCGATCCTTGGTATCTCTTATGTCCCTTGAACACTGCCAGGAATAATTCCTGAGCACAGAGCCAGGAATATCTCCTTAGTGCTGCTGAGTATGGCCAACCCATATATCCAAATATATCCTTTGGAGTCGAAATAGTTAATTGTTGTTTTATTATCATCTTGAAATTCTGAAAATTGAGTTCCCATATTATGCACTTAGCCACTTTGTTGTAAATCAACGATCATACAGCCAAGTGTTTTCCTCTGTTCTCTCAATTTGAATCTATTGGTTGGAGAGCCTGCATTTTTTCTGGCACCATACAGTCTTGATTGCTATACCTTTAGAGTAAAATTTCAAATCAGAAAATAAAAACCCTATATTCTTTATTTTTCTTTTTTTTTGTTTTTGGGTCACACCCGGCAGTGCTCAGGAGTTACTCCTGGCTCTATGCTCAGAAATCACCCCTGGCAGGTTCGGGGGACCATATCGGTGCAGGGATTCGAATCGATGACCTTCTGCATGAAAGGCAAACGCCTTACCTCCATGCTGTCTCTCCGACCCCTATTCTTTATTTTTCAGAAGTGCTTTTACCTTTCAAGAATTATATAGCTCCATGCAAATTTAAAAGTCTTTGTTCCAAGACCTTAATAAATGCTAACCTAAGGGTTGGAGTAGTGCTGCAGCGGTAGGGCATTTGCCTTGTACGCGGCTGGCCAAGGAAGGACCACGGTTTGATTCCCTGGTGTACTGTATGGTCCCCCAAGTCAGGAGCAATTTCTGAGTGCATAATCAGGAGCGTTTGGTCAGGGTGTGCCCCCAAAACAAAAACAAACACACAAAAGTCAACCTAGAAAGTTTATAGTTATTTTCTACAGTAGAAAAAATTACAGGTAGCTGAAATTAAGTAGTAGACGATCATCATGAAATATAAAATCTAGGAAAAATATGTACAAATAGGTAAAGAATTCTGACAAAGTATATATAAACCTATTTATTGATAAGTATAAAAATGTTGTTGGGCATAACAAAGAAGTTCTATCTAAATAGCCATATCAAAATCACAGATTGAAATGTCAGCTAAAATATCATTTGCCTCCAAATAATCTATGATTTATTATAAACCTAATTAAAGTCTTAACAGAGTTTTATTGTGCAAATTGATGTGCTGAGTCCAAGGTTCTAATAGAAATGCAAATGACCTTTTACAAGCAAAGAATTATGAAAAATTAAATAATCAAATTGAAGGATGTACCCGATTTCCTTACAAATGAATATTTACTAAATAAAGGCTATAAAATGGAGTTATATCCATAGTTAGCTATGTATGTCTAATATGCCAAGTTAATTAAATGAGGAAAGGACAATATTTTCAATCAGTGGTCTATAATTGTCAAATATCCAAATATGAAATGTAAGCCTTGATCTTTATTGGTAAACTGAGAAAAAATAGCAGCACTAAGTGATTGAGGCTGTTTTCCTTAGGGGCAGAGATAATTTTTTGACTTTTATGAGACAGAAAGAACTGAGGTTCCTGAACAAATAAAGGATTTAGAATTGCTATGACAGGAGAATGATAAAAACGAAAAAAATTGATTCACCTGAGATTTCTCTTGAGAAATCAAAGGCTCCAGATTTTTTTCATCTGACCACTGATGAAATCCTAAGGTATCCAGCATCAATAAAATTTTGCAGCAATACTTCCAACAGTCTAGGATATTAAAGACTTCTTAGAAATATCTAGTGATTAAAATTTTTAAATAATAAAAATTTCAAGAGAAAATATGTAAAAATTGTGAAAAAAAGGAGAACATTTACATGCTGGCAAAGTATATAAGAACTTTAAGGACTTGAGAAAATATAATATTCTGAAAGATATAGAGTAATAATTATTTCAATGACAAAGGGAGTATAAACCAAGAGAAAAAAATGGGATATTATGCTATTAGATATGTGAATTTGAAGAACAATCGAAGAGAACTTAAGTAATTCAATGGGAGGGTTGGATAATAGGTCATAACAATAAATCACATTTATTCAATTGCAATGAAGAGTAGGAAAATTAATCAAAGTCTGGCATAGATAAGTAAATGAAAAGTAGTTTAAGAAATTAGATGTAGACAGAATGGAGTAAGGTTGTGTAAAGGTAATTAGAATTATAGAATAAAATAGAGAACAATTATTTAAAGAAATTATCATCATTGAATGGGTTATAGTTATAGATTACATACAGTGGTGTTCTCTGTCTTATTTAGCCTGTCAATTTTCTTTTTCTATCAGTATATTCATTTTTTGCAATTAATCTAATTCTTGATATATCTGGGTATTTAGTAATCATTATGCTATTAGTTATTTTTATCTCATTTGATCTATGTTGCTTTTCTCTTTTTTGATGGATTAATCAAACAATTTTATTAATTATCTTTCTCCCTTAGTAGGAAAATCATAGTCTGCCACTGATTAGAGTTGTGATAGTCAATAAAGAACTCATTAGATACACATGGCTATTTAAATAGAATTAATTTCTTCATGACCAGTTCTAGAAACCACATGTATACAGTCACTATTGGACAGAACATACATAGACTATCTTGTTAGTTTATAAAGTTCCACTTTGCAACACTGATCAAGTTAATTTGAGGTTCTGTTTATGTAATATGGGTTTTCTTTTGATCTCATTTCTTGACAAGTAAAACCTTGTCATTCATTAAACAGTGGTGTATAGTGTAGATAAAACTGCATACGTTTTAGGTAATATTTTTTTCTCAAGCAAGGGTTATATTCTATTAGGAAGCTTAACTGAGATCTAATGGACAAATGGGTTCTCTAAAGGTTCTCCATTGCATTATTTCTTTAGACAGATCAGACACGGTCCCACGTTTAGATTGTAGCCTTTCAATCTAAAAGTTGGAATTTTCTTTAGGACTTGGCCAGTTTTTCTAGGTTCTCTTTTTCCTAACCTGTATTCTTAGCACTGTAATAAAAAAAATTAAAAAATTCTCCTATGTATTTTTTTTGTTGTTTTGTTTTGTTTTGGGGCCTCACCCAGCAGTCCTCGGGGCATCTTTCTGGTTCATTGCTCAGGAATCATAGCTGATGGGCTTGGGATACTTTATGAGATGCCAAGGATGGCACCTGGGTCAGCCTGCGCAAGGCAAATGCCCTATGCACTGTACTACTTACTATCTCTCCTCTCACGTATGATTTTGTAAAAGTCTATTTAGAATCTTTCCTTCTGGGGCCTGGTGTTGGCGCTGGAGGTAAGGTGCCTGCCTTGCCTGTGCTAGCCTAGGATGGACCTCGGTTCGATCCCCTGATTTCCCATTTGGTCCCTCAAGCCAGGAGCGACTTCTGAGCGCATAGCTAGGAGTAACCCCTGAGCGTCACTGGGTGTGGGCCAAATACAAAAACAAAAACAAAAACAGAAAAGAATCTTTCCTTCTGACTTTGAATGTCTTAAATATTTGTCTTGCTAATTTGTCTCTCCTTAACTCTTGTTGACATTGTATTTTACTATTTGTCTTCTCTATCGTGTGATTTTACTAAAAATTCTTCCAACTACTAAACAACTACTGAACTACTACTCAGTTCCAGATTCAGAATCTTCTAATCAGTTTTAAGAATTAGAAAATTTGGGGCCCGGGAGATAGCATGGAGGTAAGGCATTTGCCTTTCATGCAAAAAGGTCATTGGTTCGAATCCCAGTGCCCCATATGGTCCCCTGTGCCTGCCAGGAGCAATTTCTGAGCATGGAGCCAGGAGTCCCTGAGCACTGCCGGATGTGACCCAAAAACCAAAAAAAAAAAAAAAGAATTAGAAAAATTTCTCTGCTTCACTTCTCTTTAAAATCACTTCTCTAAGTCCTGGTTGCCTCATTGTCTCTCCTTGTTTCACATAGATATTTATTTTAATCTTTTACCTCTAGTGTTTATTAAAGGGATGAAAGAGCTGACATTATTGCTACAAAAAATTATCCATTGGTTTGCTACAAAATCTGGTAAGATTATAACTGAAAACTGAAAGTCACTCATTCACCATACTTGAAGCCATAGCTTATTTACCAATAATAGACTTTTGATACTTATTATGATTCCACCGAGTTACCATTATTTCTGCTGTTTTTTTTGGGGGGGGGGTTGGGTCACACCTGGCAGCGTTCAGGGGTTACTCCTAGCTCAGAAATCACTCCTACAGGCTCAGGGGACCATATGGGATGCTTGGATTTGAACCATAGTCCTTCTGCATGCAAGGCAAATGCTCTACCTCCATGCTATCTCTTTGGTCCTTTTTTTATAGTTTTATATTGTTCTATACTATCATTATGATTGCTGTGATGCTTATATCTCTAAACCTTTAATACACTATTGAGGATATATGATTAAAAGCTTGAATGAGGGCTGGAGAGATAGCATGAAGGTAAGGCATTTGCCTTTCATGCAGAAGGTCGGTGGTTCAAATCCCAGCATCCCATATGGTCCCCCAAGCTTGCCAGGAGTGATTTCTGAGCATAGAGCCAGGAGTAACCCCTGAGTGCTGCCGGGTGTGACCCAAAAAAACAAAAACAAACAAAAAGCTTGAATTAATATTATTTTTAAAGTAAAATATTGAAAGCTGTGATAGAAAACACTATTGATCAACTACTTATCAAGTGTCTTGCATATTATACATATATTTCTAATTATTACCAGTAATTCTGTAACATGCATTAACTTGCATATTATTGTTCCAAATTCACTGACAAGAGAGAGAACCCAGTTGGGTTAATAATTCCCTCTTGATAAGTCTTTTCTAATTGTCTTCTAAGTCCTCAGCATAATTTTCCACTTATTCTTTTTTTGTTTTTGTTTTTGGTTTTTTTTTGTTGTTGTTTTTTTTGGTTTTTGGGTCACACCCGGCAGTGCTCAGGGGTTACTCCTGGCTCCATGCTCAGAAATTGCTCCTGGCAGGCACGGGGGACCATATGGGGCACCGGGATTCGAACCGATGACCTTTTGCATGAAAGGCAAACGCCTTACCTCCATGCTATCTCCCGGGCCCCACTTATTCTTGATACTGTAGCAAAAGCTTGGGAAGACATTGTTCTTCATGTCCATTCATACTTAGCTGAAATCACTTGCATGTAATCCGATCCAGACTTTATAGGTAATATCCTAAAGAAATAAAAATAGAAATAATGACAACAGGTCATGTTTATTGTACCCAGGCTCCAAAATCATTTTAATGAACTCAATCTATTAGTTTTAGTAATAGTCTAGTAATCATCCGCATGTTTTGTGCTTCAGGCTAAGTTTAGTTGGCTGGGTGTAGATGGAAAAAATCACAGATGAGAACTCTTCATTTAAATAAATTAGCAATGCCATGACATTAATTATCTATAGTAGCTATTTTAAGCTTATAATACTATGCAGAGCCAAGTAGAAAATGCTGGGTTTTCTTTTGTTTTACCTGCCAGCTTGGAAGAAAGTCACATTTCTTTAGCACTGAAAAGCTGACAGGACCTGAACACTTTTCAGTGTCTTGCATTCATACAGATTCTGGACTACTTACCACTTGTCTCCTTATTCCCTTAGCTCCATCTGCTAGCTCTCCATATTATTGCATTCTTTGTGATATTTTATTATAATATAGGATGATGCTATATTTAATTATTGTTGTAGATATCTGACAGTTCCAAGTCATCAAAGTGATAGTCAAAGAATAAATCTAATTCACTGAGAACTAGAGTGTTTGTTTTAGACTGAATCTGTCTATAAATATTTGGGATGTGTGACTCCAGATATTACAGAAAATGACTCTTATAATGTGAATAGATTGTTGTAAACATTATCCATCATTCAGAAAATGATCTAAAATGGTTCTTTCCTTCCACCATTTGATTGGTTATCTTTAAGTCCAGAACAATCAGATAAGTCACAGAATTATTTTTCTTTTTCAGTCTCTTTCCTTTTATTTTATCTGTTTCAAGTCCTCTTCCTACATGTTTTGCTGGGTCCAGGTAAAAAAATTCTTTAGCATTAAACTAATTTTAGATTAATTTTATCAATGAAAATAGTGAATTGCTGTCTTCCTACGGTAACTATTTATAAGGCACACAATTTTCTTTTGAATCATAAGTTACTTGTACAGCACTAATAGCTTCACTTCAATAGGGGAAAGTTGTGTGTACCTCAGGCTTAAGAGTACTAGTAGATGGGAAATAAGAGATAGAGACCCCTATATTATAGACTTAATAATGAAGAGATGAAGAGATTAAGGCATCACATAACTCATGGAGATGATTTTCAGAAGGATTTTTATTTCCTATAAAACAAATATGAACTTAGCTATAATGAGCAGCATAACATGTTCTTTTCTTTTTTATTCTTTTTTGGTTTTTGAGTCATACCCGGCAGCATTCGGGTTCTCCTGGCTCTATGCTCAGAAATCGCACCTGCCAGGCTCAGGGGACCATATGGGATGCTGGGATTCGAACCACTGACCGTCTGCATGCAAGGCAAACACCTTACCTCCATGCTATCTCTCCGGTCCCAACATATTCATTTATAGTGTCTATTAAGTATATACTCCATATCAAGCATGGTCAATTTGTTCACCAATTGTTTTATATTTGGTAAATAAAAAAAGACATTGTGCCCGCTTTGGTTAATAAATCACCTTATTAGAAAGACAATGCAAACATATTAAAAAACAGTGGCATATATAATGAGATATGCTTTAGGATATATGTTTAGTATGAATTATGTATGCATACCAACATAGATATAAAAATGTCATCAGCATATAGATGGCATCTAAATGGCATTTATATGTAAATGGCATCTATAAACGATTGAAACTTATGAGCTGGATAAGAGAAATAGAGTGCAATGACAGTAAAGAGGTCCTAGCTTGCTCTTAAGCCTGCATTCTCTCTTGAACTTGAATCTTGCTTGTTTGTCTCTGTCTCTTCGCATACTTACTTTTACACTCTGGAGAACTTGAACATACACTGTCTCTTTCTCACCCCTCACATATTTTTGTTTTTGCTTTATTTTGGGGCCAAACCCTGGCAACACTCAGTGGTTATTCCTGGCTCTGTGCTCAGAAATTGCTCTGGTCAGGCTCCAGGGACCATATTTGATGCTAGCAATGGAACCTCAGTCCATACCAGGTTGGCAGCATGCAAGGCAAATGCCCTACCGCTGTGCTAATCACTTCGGCCCACCACACATATTTTTAAATAAATTTTAATAAAACTATTTTGCTTTGAGAGAAAGAGAGAAAGAAGGGAGAGGGAGAGGGATATGGAGAGGGAAGAGAGAAGAAGGGGGTCGGGGGTGGGGGGGAGGAGGAGGAGACCTTGATTAGATCCAGAGAGCTCACTTTTTCTTTTTAAATCTAAACGATATTATCTGGTTCCATCTGCTAAAATTGCTTGGAAGTTCATTATCAAGCATTTAATTTCACACTCTTTCCCCTTTCTTTTTTATTTATTTATTTTAGTAAGAGCCTTGGGGATTTACAAGAACCATAAAAACCGACACAACAGGTAGTCAAGTTAATCATTTAAGAGTTGTTTCATTTCTACAATACCAAGTCACTTAGACTCTAAGGGCCTAACTAACACTTGTTACCTAATCAGAGACTTCTGCAGGACTTTAAATTCACAGGCATCTTAGGCAAATCAGCCCTGACACCCAGAGTAGATCTGCAGTGCCAGAGAATAAACTACCATCACATTTCCAGAACACACTGACACCTCTATTCTCTCCTTTCCAAAATTGCTCTAATTCTCTAAATGGGCTTAGACTATTGAAGCATACAGACTTCACTTGTTGTCTTCTTGTCTTCCTGCCAACTCCTCCTTTTGCCTGTAAATTACCCTCTGGTTGTTTATTTATTTATTTATTTTTATTCTATGTTTTAAGGAAACCAGATCTTTTTTTTTTTGTTTTGTTTTTTTGTTTTTGGGCCACACCCGGCGACGCTCAGGGGTTACTCCTGGCCATTCGCTCAGAAGTCGCTCCTGGCAGGCACGGGGTACCATATGGGGAACTGGGGATTGAACCGCAGTCCGACCTAGGTTAGCGCAGGCACCTTATCTCCAGCGCCACCGCTGGGCCCCCGGAAACCAGGTCTTAAGTATAAAGGCCTGACCATGTCCCAGGGTAGTAGAAGTAATTTTTTCCTTTTGTCTTTTTAAAGTAGTTGCTGAGAAGAAATAAATTAAAATTATAATTTCAGTAGTTTATTTTGACACTTTAAATGGCAAAATATGTCTTAAATAAGCTTAAATTCAAGGTGTATGATTCTGTGATAGTAACAATAGCAATAAGTTATTATTGTTAATAACAAGAGTTATTTCTGGAATTTAAAGTAATAGTGTTCATATGACTGTACAGTATGAACTGGAAATTCCATGATGGATATGTTTTTTTTTTTGTTTTTTTGTTTTTGTTTCTTTCTGGTTTTTGGGTCACACCCGGCAGTGCTCAGGGGTTACTCCTGGCTCCACGCTCAGAAATTGCTCCTGGCAGGCATGGGGGACCATATGGGACACCAGGATTCGAACCGATGACCTTTTGCATGAAAGGCAAACGCCTTACCTCCATGCTATCTCCCGGGCCCCCCATGATGGATATGTTAATGAAGAACATAGGCAAATCATGGAGATCTGGAAATCCTAGGATAAATACCAACTCACCCATGAACCTCAAGGAAAGCAAGAGTAGACTCTGAGTACAAGTGTTTGCCCCACCAATTCACAAAGTGGTTATTAGCCACATCTGCATCCTTTGATTTGCGCTACTTAGGAATTAACCTTTGCCCCACTGACTCTCAGGGGCCACTGATACTTAGATCAGGGGTTGCTATAGCTCTTCTGTATTCAGAAAAAAATGTGAAAGTGACCTACTCCTAAAGAACCAGGGTCTCGGGCCCGGAGAGATAGCACAGTGGTGTTTGCTTGCAAGCACAAGATCCAGGACCTAAGGTGGTTAGTTTGAATCCCAGCGTCCCATATGGACCTCCCGTGTCTGCCAGGAGCTATTTCTGAGCAGATAGCCAGGAGTAGTAGTAAACCCTGAGCGCCCCTGGGTGTGGCCCAAAAACAAAAACAAAAACAACAAAAAAAAAGAATCATGTCTGTGTTGTTTGGGAAAGAATTCACTCAGGAAATTAAGTTACTATACCCAATACACAGTAACCAAAGATGAAGGTGAGAAGAACCAGAGGTTCATGCTGGATTCCTGTTCTTTGTCTTTGTTGAAGAAAATATCAAAGGACAATACAATGGAGAGAATGGTATTATAGAGGTAGTGCATACCTGAGACCTGGGTGTTTGTATTCTCAAATGAATGTTGTATTTGAGTTATAAAATCTCTTTCTATTGGGTACACTGGTGATGGGAAGGTAACACTGTTGATGGAATTGATGTTTAAACATTTAATTCCTGAAAAGACTGTATTATAGACATGAAAAATCTTGGTGTTACAATAAGAATTTAAAGAACTAGAATATTTTTACCAGGGACATGGCATATTTCTACATTTATTTTATTTTATTTTTTTTGGTTTTTGGGTCACACCCCGCAGTGCTCAGGGGTTACTTCTGGCTCCATGCTCAGAAATTGCTCCTGGCAGGCACGGGGGACCATATGGGGCACCGGGATTCGAACTGATGACCTTTTGCATGAAAGGCAAACGCCTTACCTCCATGCTATCTCCCGGGCCCCTCTACATTTATTTCTACATTTTCCTTATTGTCTTGATTTTGTATAGTTTTCTATGTGCTTTTTACTGAATACACTAATTTTATCCCTAAATCATTTATATTATATAATATTTTCACCATGAATTTCTGTATTTCAAAATGTCATCTCCCAATAATTTTGTTGTTAAAATTAAAATTATGGTTGATTTTTATATCTTGGCCTTCATTCTATGCCATAGTTATCTTCATATATTACTTCTAGTAGATTTTTCATACATTACATAGAATTTTAATTTTAAATTGTAATGACATCTAATACTAGGAAGAGTATAATTATTTCTTCATAGTATTTTTTTCACCTAAGTTTATGATCTATGAATTTATTAGATTTTATTTTGGGCTTATAATATAACTATTTCTTGGTAATTCCCTTATCTTGGGAATATGAGTGTTCCCATTTCTACTGTTTCCTAAGAGTTTGTATAAGAATATTATATCTTCTTTGACTATTTGACAAATTTCTTTACTTAGGTCAAACTATATCATATATGATACTGCTGTTTTATTTGTAGAAATCTTTCTACTTACAGTTTAATTTTTTTCTAATGGAAAGCAATATCTTTTTTTACTTCTGTGTTAGTTTTTGGAATTCAAAGACTTTAAAAAATATTTTTATGTAGGTGTTTATAAACTATGTTTGATAATAAAAGAACACCACTTATTTCTCTGGGAGGAAACACTAAGACTAGTTCTAGTTCAATTAAAGATTATGAAGGGGGGCAGAGTGACAGCACAGCAGTAGGACATTTGCCTTGCACATGGCCAACCTGGGTTGGACCCAGGTTTGATTCCTGGTATCCCATATGGTCCCTGGAGCCTGCCAGGAATGATTTCTGAGCTCAGAGCCAGGAGTAACCCCTGAGCACTGCCAGGTGTGCCCCCCACAAAAAAAAACCAATAACAATAATAGAATATTATTATGGAAAGCTAAAGAAAATAGATTAAGTCTTAGCATTTCTAGATCTCTACCAAAAAACTCTCATTGTTCATGAATTCTCTTGGGTCATAGTTTAAATGAGCATTGCAGTAGATACTTAGCTTCTATCAGTCTGGGATTTGTTCTTTTTACTGTAGTAGTTCTTTGACAAGCCAAGGTGACATCTTAAAATTCCATCAACAATCTACAGCCTTATAATACTCTGTCTTTATTTGGTTTTCTTTCTTTTTCTTTGGTGCTCGGCTTCACAAATTTCAGCTGCATAGCATCCAAAAATCTGCAATATGTCTCCCCAGTTTTGTTAATGAGCTTTTCTCTGACTGGCTTAATCTTCCCTGCTTTGCAGTTTTTATTTTTTAAAAATAAAGGGTAAGGAAAGCATTTATAATTTTGTTCTTGCTGTTTAAAGTCGGAATATACTTTTACATAAAATTTTAAGGTTTTCCATTTAATTATGGCCAAATACTTAGCCTTGCATCACAGACTTTTTTTTAAATGAGGCTAAAATCTGGTCTAAGCTCAGAAGCAGATAGCATGCTTTCCCAGAAATATACAACAATGCTCCCCTAGACAAGAATCAAATAAATTTCCATTTTTATTCTTGAACAGATTAATAGTAAGGGGTATGCTATGATATCTTTGAATGAGAGTCCACATATTGAATGGAGAATATTATACATTCTTAAGGCCACATATAAAAAGTGCAAATTAAAGGAACAAGTAGCTCAATTTTATACCTCCAAAATATATCAATTCATAAAATTAATATCAGTGAATTTTGCTGTTTTAGTTAACACAGTACAGCCATAAAAAATGATTGCTGCTAACCATAGTTGCAGTATTCAGAAAATTACTCTCAAGATTACAGTTATCAATAGAAAAGAGCATGAGCTCTGGTTTCTCAGTCTCACAGAGAGCAGTTATGAGGTAATGATTTAGCTGCTGACTGATAATGAGAGAGAGAGAGACAGAGAGACAGACAGAGAGAGAGAGAGAGAGAGAGAGAGAGAGAGAGAGAGTGTCTTTCTAAGCCAGGAGTCTAGAGAACCTTTTTCTTCCTGATCACTGTCATCACTTATTTTTATCCCGTATCATCTCTTAGGCAGCCAAGGTCTTTCTCTCTTATTTCATGGAAGAAAAAGCTTATTTCTTTCCTTAATGGATTGGCCTCATTTTCCTTATAGAAACCCATCCTCTTCCTCTGTCTCCCTTAATTGGCCTATGAAATAAAAGCAATATCTGTGTTTAAGCCTCCTGGAGAAATAATGCTGTCTTAAATATCAGAAGTCATATCATATATAAGTATATATGTATATTTAGTTGTACATATGGATGAAAAATTATGATTATTTATTTACATATATTTATGAATTTTGGGCCATACTCAGCAGTGCTTAGTGGTCTCTACTGGCTCTGCTCAGAAATTACTCCTGAAAGACTCAGGGGATACATGGGATGCTGGGGATTGAACTTTGGATGGTTGTGCTCAGACAAACATCCTACCTGTTGTGTTATATCTCTAAATCAAATTATTTATATTTTCAAAAGACATATGCAAACAAAGCAGGAAGGTCTTCAACAGAAAAAAATGTCTTGCAATATAATTTACAGTAATCTCAATGATCATACATGATTAAGATCAAATTCAATCCAATTGTCTCCAATCAGCTTCTCAGCCTCACTTGGGCTGCAGTACACAATGAAAATGGAATGAGTGAAGCAAACTTCTTTTGCCTCTGGCAGGACTCAGGGTCCAGGAGATGTACAGAAAACAGTTAAAACCACTTAAAATGTCAAGTGCCACAGACAGGATGAAGACTAACCAAAAATCAATACTTTCCAAGCAGAAGTCTAATGCTATTTAATACGAGTTCACAACACCAAAACAAATACAGAAAAGAAAGGGTCATATAGTTAAACTTCTATTGCTTTCTTTATTTTGCTTTCCTTTACTTTCCCCCTACCTTTCCTTATCTTCTCCTCCCTCTTCCCCCTTTCCTTCTATTTCCCTTTCCTTCTATTTCCCCTTCTTTCTTTTTCCTCCTGTCTCTTTCCTATTTTAAATAGGGAATCAACTTGCTTGATACAGAAGGTGTTGTGAGGAAAAAGGAGTGGCTTATTGATTTGACTGAAACCTAGCTTATTTTAGCAGATTATGTATTTTTCCACTTAACATTTTTTGGTATTAATTAACCTTTCTTAATTAAAAAGAAGCAAGCATGAAGCCACAACTTCAAATAGACAGATAACCATTGATTAAGAGATTTTATTTATTTTGGAGGGAACCTTACACAGTAGAGCTTCAGACTTACACTTGGTTCTATGCTTAGGATCTCTCTTGGCAGTGTTTAGGGAACTATATGTAGAGTTGGAGATTCCAACTGTCATTCGCTAATTCAAGGCAAGCGCATTACCTCCTGTTCTATCTCTCTGGCCATGGATCAAGGATTTTATATGGTGTTGAATTTTGTCTGTACAGATGACTTCAGAAACCACAAATAGAATATATTTATTCTATTTATTTATTCAGTCAAAATTCAAGGTAGGACTTTTATTTTTTGTTAGTAGAAAACAATATCCTGCATCCTTGAAAATATACATGAAACCTATCAAATGCCAAACTTGTTTACTTTTTAATTCTAGAACTTCACTAGCATCTGTTTGACACTTCTTTACAAATAGAAAATCTTTTTCAACTATTTAGTTAAAATTGTAGAGGGACAATCACAGATTATTATAAGAAAAAAATGAAAGCATGTCTAGGTGGAATGATAAATAAAGGTAAGTATAGGAGTTACAGTTCAGGAAAAATACCAAATTATTACAAAAATTAAAATGACTGAGAAGAGGGTAGGTAACAGGAACTGTATCCAGAGCTTATTGAATGATGGAGGTGGTTTATTTATATTCTATCCCCATAATGTTCACATGAAAAGGAAAAAAAGTAATTTCAAAATATCAAACCAACAAATGCACACTGACCTTAGGAAATATAGTTTTCAACTTAATCAAGGTGCACTTTTCCCCTGTACAATTTATGTGTCTGCTTTGAAGGATTTCTTTCTGCTGGATTTGCCCTTGTTGAGCTCTCACTCTTACTTCCTTTCTCTCCCTAAAGCCCAGGTTCCTTTTTGTTGGTTGTTGAGGGTGAGACCCTGACTTTCTTGGTCCTAATTTTGGCAGTAAGAGACATTCTGGCCTTACAGCAGGCAACAGAGACTTCAGTGTCAGACTTGGACCATCTTTACATCCTCCCTAGACTACTCATCTGGGATATTATTTGTGTTTATTTAGGTAGTGGTTCTTTTTTTTGGGAGGGGGGTTGGGTCACACCCGGTAGTGCTCAGGGGTTATTCCTGGCTCCATGCTCAGAAATTGCTCCTGGCAGGCATGGGGGACCATATGGGGCACCGGGATTCGATCCGATGACCTTTTGCACGAAAGGCAAACGCCTTACCTCCATGCTATCTTCCGGGCCCCTGGGTAGTGGTTCTTAATGCTCAGAATCACATTTATCTTCATTTTTTTTTTGGGTCACACCCGGCAGTGCTCAGGGGTTACTCCTGGCTCCATGCTCAGAAATTGCTCCTGGCAGGCATGGGGGACCATATGGGGCACCGGGATTCGAACCGATGACCTTTTGAATGAAAGGCAAACGCCTTACCTCCATGCTATCTCCCGGACCCCATTTATCTTCATTTTTATCTTTAGAATAACCTATTTGAAAGTAGAACTCCTGGGCTAAGATAAGAAAGAGGTCATAGGGAAAACAGTAGGAAGATAGCAATGGATTTTTTTTTTTACCAGAAAACTGTCTCATTCATTCATTTTTAACATTTCTGTAGGTTTTTCTATTGTAAGCACATCTTGATAGGGTAAACCCTGAGTCGTTCACCTATAAATAGGACAGGCTCTCTGTTGATGAGTATTCTAGGATCTCCCCCTCTTTTTTTATTTCTCAATGCATACTTCTTCAGAGCAGTAACAGATCAGGTCTTGTGCTCATTTATAGCAGTCTATGCAGACAAGATCATATAATACATCAGATTTCTACAAAGCAGGAATTCCTCACTTGGTTTCTTTAGCTCAAATGTCTCCCACTGCAGTGCAGAGCTTCTCTTCTTTTTGAATACCTGGAACACATATTTTTTTGGGGGGGGGTCACACCCGGCAGCGCTCAGGGGTTACGCCTGGCTCCATGCTTAGAAATTGCTCCTGGCAGGCACGGGGGACCATATGGGGCACTGGGATTCGAACCGATGACCTTTTGCATGAAAGGCAAATGCCTTACCTCCATGCTATCTCCCGGGCCCCTGGAACACATATTTTTTGACCTATAAGTAAATGCCTGAAAGTATCATTTCTCTTAACCTTCTTGAGGACTCCTCTATTTATTCTCTTGTGTGTGTGTTTAAGGAGGTAGGTCTTTCTAGCTATTATATAATAAATATAATATAATATAATATAACATAACATAACATAACATAACATAACATAACATAACATAACATAACATAACATAACATAACATAACATAACATAACATAACATAACATAACATAATATAATATAATATAATATAATATAATATAATATATACATAATATAATATAATTAATATAATATAATTAATATAATATAATTAATGTATAATGTATTAAGAATACTTATGCTCAGGTACTACTTAAAGTTTATACTAAGCTAAGAGCTCAGGGATTGCTTTTAGCAATATTAGGGTGGGGGTTATGTATTGTCTGAGATAAAATCTAGGTCTCCTGAATGCAAGGTATGCATTTCATTTCTTCCCTTTGAATAATCTCCTTAGATCCAGGCTGCTACATTTGTGAATAGCAACTCTAATGTCTATACTCTTTTGGCTGGATTTAGTTAGAATTGCATCTTTCTTGACCAGGGGGAAGAAGGCATTAATGTTGAATTATAGGAATTGGCAAAAGAGAAGTCCAGAAAGGTATTATTGCCATGGCCATATTGGTCCAAACACTCCAGGGAATTATTGGGATTCCCAGGAAAGTGGGTGCAGGATTCGATGAATGACAGAGCCACACTCAGTTGTGGGGGTGAATCTGAACTGTGTTTATTGAAAGCTACAGTGATGTATTTAAACATGATTTTTGCATGAGAGACCACCTATACCTGCTTTCCTGCAAGGTTAAAAAAATTGTACTTTCTTGTTAGCAAAAAAAAAAAAAAAAGCTTATCAGTACATACTGTTTGATCTGTAAGTTTCTTCAAGGAAACACAATCACAGGTTGTGAGTTAAAAACCTTCTGAACGATAAGCTCCAATTAAAAGACAGAGGGAGTTTGAGCCAGAGGCTTCTTTGAACTCAAAAGGGTAAATTTTAGCATCTCAAAGTTTTTACTCCCAGGCCAGACTCTGGGTGTTAATTCTGATATAAATTAAAAGATTAGCAAATTTGCCAGGTGTTCCTATGAAGGGTTCCTTTCATCTGAGCGAGAAGAAAGCTTAAATATATAGAATATCTTTTAAAAAAACTAACTTGATTTTGAGAATTCCAAAGTTATTTTTATTTTCATGTATCTTTTTAAATTTTTTTAAATTTATTTAAAGAAAATGTATCACATAGTTGACAATAACTGATCACAATACATTTGTTTCAGGCCCACAGAAAGCAAAGTTATTAAGAAATAGAAAGAGAATAGAGAATTAAAAAATAAAGTTTATGTATCTCTTAATGCTGATTTTCCCAGGTAAAGTAATATTTAATCAAGGCCATATTTGTGTGTACTGATTTTGTCATCTGGAGTTAGATGCTCAAATATATACATATTTAGAACAGCTATAGGGAGATTCATATTAGGCCATATAAATGTTTACAACTATTATTGGACTAAATTTGAGAAATAGCACCCTCATTTTCAAGGAAGTAACCTCTCTGTGATATCTTATTTCAGCCATGTGCGCTGCACCAGCAAGCCTTCTGATTTTTACTTTCCTTAAACTGTGATGGTAGTATATTATTTTTTACTTTTCACCTTCTTCTATTTTTTTTATATATTTTATTTAAACACCTTGATTACATACATGATTGTGTTTGGTTTTCAGTCATGTAAAGAACACCACCCATCACCAGTGCAGCATTCCCATCACCAATGTCCCAAATCTCCCTCTTCCCCATCCAACCCCCCCCTGTACTCTAGACAGGCTTTCTATTCCCCTCATAGATTCTCATTATTAGGATAGTTCAAGACGTAGTTATTTCCCTAACTAAACTCATCCCTGTTTGTGGTGAGCTTCATGAGGTGAGCTGTAACTTCCAGCCCTCTTCTATTTTGTGTCTGAAAATTATTATTGCAAGAATGTCTTTCATTTTTCTTAAAACCCATAGCTGAGTGAGACCATTCTGCATCTCTCTCTCTTTCTCTCTCTCTCTGACTTATTTCACTCAGCACAATAGATTCCATGTACATCCATGTATAGGAAAATTTCATGACTCATCTCTCCTGACAGCTGCATAATATTCCATTGTGTATATATACCACAGTTTCTTTAACCATTCGTCTGTTGAAGGGCATCTTGGTTGTTAACAGAGTCTTGCTATGGAAAATAGTGCTGCAATGAATATAGGTGTAAGGAAGGGATTTTTGTATTGTATTTTTGTGTTCCTAGGGTATATTCCTAGGAGTGGTATATGGGAGCTCGATTTCCAGTTTTTGGCAGAATCTCCATATTGCTTTCCAGAAAGGTTGAACTAGTAGGCATTCCCACCAGTAGTGGATAAGAGTTCCTTTCTCTCCAAATCCCTGCCTGTAACTCCACCCTGGATTTAGGTGTATCTACCTGAGTCCCTCCCATTTATGGGAGGAGTCTTGGGTGGATATGACATGTGACTTTACCTGCAAGACCCAGCCCACTTCCTGGGAGCTATCTTGGAAAAGGTGACATAAGGGATTAGGGTGCTTGGACTTTTGGTCTTCTGCCAGCATGGAGGTCAGAAGTGACATGGATGAAAGAAGATGCAGGGCTAGCTAAGAATGGTAGCGTAAATGGTTAGCAGCCACATCAGCTGGTGAGGGCAATAAAGATGTTATCTCTCTGGAAGCCTGCCTGTGAGTGAGTTCAATAACTGTCGAGATTTCCTGGACCCCAGACCCTCTGGCTAATGGGAAATGGAGCCACGTGGTCCTGAGCCTAAGGACAAAGGCCTCCATTCTCCATCCAAGTCCATCCTAAGGGCCTGATGCAACACCTGCCAACACAGCTTGTTCTCATTCTTTGAGATGTGTGCCAATCTCTGTGATGTGAGGTGGTACCTCATAGTTGTTTTGATTTGCATCTCCCTGATGATTAGTGATGTGGAGCATATTTTCATGTGTCTTCAACAAGTGGTGTTGGCACAACTGGCTAGCCACTTGCAAAAAGTTGAACTTAGATCCCCATAACTTAACATCATGTATGAAGGTAAAATCCAAATGGATTAAAGACCTCGATATCAGACTCAAAACCATAAGATATATAGAACAACACATAGGCAAAATACTCCAGGACATTGAGACTAAGAGTGTCTTCAAGGAGGAAACTGTACTCTCCAAGCAAGTGAAAGCAGAAATCAACAGATAGGAATATATTAAGCTTAGAAGCTTCTGCACATCAAAGGAAATAGCACCCAGGATACAAGAGCCACCCACTGAGTGGGAGAAACTATTCACCCCAATACCCATCAGATAAAGGACTAATCTCCAAAATATACAAGGCACTGACAAAACTTTACAAGAAAAAAACATCTAATCCCATCAAAAAATGGGAAGAAGAAATGGACAGACACTTTGACAAAGAAGAAATACTTTCTTCTATTTTTTAGTCTGTTCTCTTTGGTTTTGGTTTAATCATTTAGATTTTCTCTGAAAACGTTCTTCCTTCTTCGCCTTCTCAAGTGTCCCTTTTCGTTGCTCTTTTTTTTAGTAAGGTGCAGCAAATAAAGTTTTATTCTCACGCTATTTTAAAATAGATTCAGAGGCCACATTCTTGGCAGAAAAATGGCCTGGCTCCTCCACCAAGCTCCAAAAGAAAATAATAGTTGCTGATACTTCACAGATAGTCTGATCCTGACTCATACTTCTGTGGTATATGCACACATCTCTGATGGGAATGGACACACCTCTGGCAGAAGAGGCCCAGTTTCATGGCATTACCTTATCAAACTTTCAAGCCATTGTATTTGTTTTAGATATAAAAATACTGGAGTGCATGGCCACATGCAACTGCACAATACCTTGATATTTTATGGCATTTCAGCCCAATAGTATCACAGAAAAATCTTATGGGAAGTACATATTAATCTACCAAGCTCAGTGAGCCTAAGCATTAAGTCAGAAGACTCAACTAGCTCTAATCCAGTAAATTCTTAGACACTAACTTTAGTTAAATGACTTTAGTAATATTTAGTAACATTATTGACCCATGTTGTTCTACATTTTGATAATTCCATTTGCCTATTTAAGTTCCCTTATCATAACAAGCAATATAAAATAAATTTGTTAGTGCCTGCATGGGGGCAGGCTATTTTGGTGGTTAGGAGATTGGGGAAGGACACACTGCTGTTGGTATTAATGTTTGAATATTTAGTGCCTTAAATGACTGTATTATGAACAACTTGATAAATCCTGGAGTTATAATAAAAGTTTGAAAATAAAATGAAACCCCCTCCAAAATTGAGTTATTTGTACTCTCTGGGTCTGTATTCATAATACAATACATCATCATAGTATATTATCTTCTTCCTTCTTACCTATATTGTCTGTATGGGTTGAAGACATGAATTATCAGAATTTGTGGGGCACAGAAAAAGTGATACTAAGTGAAAAATTCATAGTTTTACAAGTATTCATTAGGAAGGAAGAAGAGGCCTATGGAAATAGTTTAATTGCACAGCTAAAAACTTTGAAAAAATAACAACAAAATGAACCAAAAATAGGTAGACAGAATGAAATAATAAATCATAGAGCAGAAATTAATGAACTAGAAATATAAAAAGTAAATCCAAAATATCCATAAACCAAGAGTTGGTTTTTTTTTGTTTTTTT
>PVKC010009979.1:0-26200 GCA_004027635.1 Crocidura indochinensis | reverse complement strand
TTTCTTTCTTTCTTTTCTTTCTTGCTTTTTCTTCTATTTCTTTTTGCTTCTTTCTTTCTCTTTCTTTTTCTCCCTGCCATCCTTCCTTCCTTTCCTTTCCTTTTATATTTTTCTCCTTTTTCCTTACGGGCACATAATAGCAACACCATGATTTTTGGCAAATAAGGACATAAATCTGTGACAAATTTTTGGTGAGATGCTTATGAATTAGGACAAGAGTATCAACTCTCAAAGCCTTAGTAAATTCATCAGCCAAATATTTAATGAGATTAATTTAGTAAATTATTTTATGGCTTAAATAACTGAGGCAGTCACAGGTAGCACAAAGAAGATTTCTTTGTCTATGCATCTATATATATTTAATGGTAGAACCCATCCCAGCTTTGCTGAAGCTGGGTAGGAGGGTGAGACTGAGATCAGAGTAAACTGAGTTAAATCCCAGTGATGACTTGAGAGACTTAGAAAATTTTGACCTCAAGTTTCTGGATTTAGCATCCTGAACTCTAGCATTTTTAGATCAACTTCCCTTCTCAAACTATGGGTTACAGCTTTAAATTACAGCATGTTTAAATTGAAAAACAAAACATTTCATTCTGATTTGTTGTTAGTGCACGTTTGATTTCTATACCTGTTGTAGACTCCTATGTAATCTGAGTGTGTAAAACTTTCTCAGGTTAAAGTGTTCAGGGGTAGAATAACTTCAAGCAGCCCCGATTTAGGCACTCTCAGAGGACACATCCATCTCCACCTGTTAGTCTTCTTGAGTCATTAAAAAAGAATCAGAAGTTAATTGAAAGGGGCTTTTCCAGCAGGCTTTGGAGAACACCATATAGATACGTATAGGTAAAGTTAAAGCAGGGGGAATAACAGGCTTTTCCTGCTTAGGGGGAAGAGTTGCTAGGAGGATGAGTAGTAAGTAAGACTCGCTGCCTTATGTGGGACAGTGTTGAGCTCCGCTCAGCGAGCAGTCCAGACAAGAAGAACTGTACTTCGATTGATCTTTGAGGTGGGCTATGCAGACCAGCTAATCCAACAGGAAAGATGAGTTGGGCCCAGGGACTCATATAATCTACATGTAAGGCCACATTCAATGCAGAGATTCTGAGGAGTAAGGAATCCCAGTCTTGTCACCCAACCAGATTTGGGGACTAAGGGATCTTGGGGTCCAGTTCTTGGGCCCCAAGGAAATGTCTTGCTGATACATATTGGACCCCTACTTCAGATTCAGGACAGGCTAACTGTCAAATGGAGAACCAGGGGTTCACTGAAAAACAATGGAAGCTTCTCTAAGCCTAAGAAATTAAGCTTTCCCTCAAAGGCCAACTTGACATCCACCACTGTTTATTTCCTTACCGTGTTTCTCTAATTTCCATGTATGAGAAGAATCATTCTGTATTTGTTCTCTCCCTTTAACTCACTCTGTTCTTCAGCCCCCCAACCCCGTGCCATCCACATAGCCTCACCTGCCAATGTCATCTTTAACAGTAGCTGAGTTTTCCAAGTTTCTTTCTCTACCCATTTGTTTTTGAGCACTGGGTTGTTTCCAGACCTTAGCTACCTTAGCTATTGTGAAGAGCACAGTGAGCATAGCAGTACAAGCATCTTTGCCAATTAATATTTAGGGGTTCCTGGGATCAATTCTGTGAAGTAGAGCCATGAATCAGACAGAATTTGAGGAGTGAGATCTTGGTCAACCGAAGCAGGAATGGAAGAGGCCCTGGGTCAGACAGTCCTGCTGGTGCTCACACCAGCCTTCCTGCTCCTCTTTTGAACATCTCTCTGCTTCTCTGCTGTTCTGTTTCACAACCTGCAGGACTCAGACAGTTCAGCCATAACTCCAAGTCTTCAGAGGTGATTGGAGAGGATGACAGCATGAGGACTGAGGGAATGTTTGTTGATGGTCAAAGGGAAAGTACAAGGGCATGCCTGATCACTAGGGCTATATACTTTTGGGATCACTTAAGCACTCTCAGACTCCTTGGTCCCTTGATTACCATTCATTGAGAGTTTCCCTTCTTACTGCCTTGCCTTTCTGCTCATCTCCCTTCCTATACTCCCTTTCCCTTGCTATGTCTGATAGACCCATCTTCCTGGTCCTTCTTCCCTTTTGGCATCAGAGATGGATCCACACCCAACAGTACTCTGGGATTATTCTTTTTTTTTTTTTGATTTTTGGGTCACACCCGGCAGTGCTCAGGGGTTACTCCTGGCTATGCGCTCAGAAATTGCTTCTGGCAGGCACGGTGGACCATATGGGGCACCGGGATTCGATCCGATGACCTTTTGCATGAAAGGCAAACGCCTTACCTCCATGCTATCTCCCGGGCCCCATATTCTTTTCTCTGTACTCATGGATAACTTCTGGCAGCACTCAGGGGACCTGAGATTGAACCTGGCTTGGTTAAAAATGTCCTACCCATTGTTCTATCTCTCCAGCCTCTGCCTTGATTCCCATCCTCTCCTCTGACTTTTCTGAAATGGCAGGCTCTGAATCCTGCACTCTCTCTGGGTAAAAGTACTTTGGCCTGAAGGTCAGGCCCATATTGTGAGGCCAAACATCTCTCCCCTGGGCCTGGCTATTGCTACCTAATCCTCTGTGCTCTGTAAGGTGCTCTCCAGACTGAAGTTAGGAGGCTGCAGGAGAAGAAACCAGGCTGGATGGACTCAATCGAGGCCATGCCCATACTCACCTCCCCTATTCATACCTCTGAAGGTGCCAAAAGATCCCAAGAGTCCACCACCCTGGATGCCTAGGCATTCCACTGTGCTTTCCTAGTAGTATTCCTTTGACTGCCAATAAACATTCCTGTAGCCTGTATTCTGCCAGCTCCCCACTAAGAACTTCCTGTGTGTTGGATTGCGCCTGGGCAGTTGAGATTCAAGCATGCTGGGAAACTAGCCTGTAGGGCAGCTCAGCACTCAGTGTCTGTGCTTTTCTAGAATAAACCAGAGTAACTGAAGATAAAGGGAAGGTAAAGACTTCAGTTCTAATGAGGAAAAAACACCAAATTGAAGATGCTTCAGGAAGGGTCTGAGCTATCAGTGTCACAGTCAGCTCCATCTTCACCTGTTTTTTCAAGACTTTTCAGCTCTGGGTTCAAGGAGATAATCCAGAGGTTAAGATGTTTGCACATTCAAACCACTGCTCCCTAGCCCCCAAAATTGAAACACCTAGTTTAAAAATTTTCTAGAGCATTGACCTGTTGGTATGTCAAGCTGCCGAGAACTCCTTTAACTCCATAGATCCCAAGAAATCTCCCAAAAGATGAGGTATGTGTCTTGCATGCTGAAGCCCAGCTTTTGAAAAGGAATCAATTTTGATTGATTGGAAAAACAGCACTTGCCTTCTCTGGACCTATTTTGGATGGTGAAGTTCATTAAATGTGGGCCTCTGGCAAACCACCACCCTCATTCTGTGGCAGTAAGAGCTTCATTATGCCAAGCCCTGGGATCTGCCCTGGAGTCCCTGGCATGGGTTCCTGGTGGCTCACCCATCTGCAGCTGTGATTTTGCAAATGAGTTATTTGACCATGAAGAAAACCCAGGAGGGCCTGGAGCAAACTCCATGGATAGGGCGGGAGTGCTAGGCCTGCAATCTCCTTTCTTCTCCCTTTGCTTATCCCACTACTCACCCCAGAAAAAGCACTTTCTCTTGAAATTTTGGCATCACCATCAGAACAGAGCTTTGATCACCTTGCAGGCTTCCACCCCCCTTTTTCCAAGGAAACTCCCCTACCATCTGTTACCCCTTCCCACAATCCAGTGTTTTTTTTTTCTTAGAGCCTCAAGGTTGGAGCTCGTGAAGTGTATATGGCTTTCTGAATTTACACTGGGAAGACACTTCTGGAAGCAACCAGTATAGGGTTCCTAAGTATATAATCCCATTTCAAAACAGGGGGTTGTGTTCCACTAAGATTTAAGGAGTGCTCATTAGGTGCTGGGCTTGTTCATATTTGGTGCTCTTCATCCCTTAGAGTAACAACTATTGCTGGGACCCATCTGCACTTTGATTTGAAAGCAAAGCATAGTTTATTGTTTATAATTTTAAAATGAACAAAGAAGTTCTAAATGTTTCTGTAAAACCAGTGTTGAAAGATGCTGGAGCATTGGCACAGCAGGTATGGTATTTGCCCTCCACACAGCTGACCCAGGTTTGGTCATTGGCAACCCATATGGTCCTCTGAGCCTGCCAGAATGATTTCTAAGCCAGAACCAAGAGTAACCCCTGAGCACTACTGGGAGTGGCTAAAAAAGAAATAAAAAAAACTGTGGTGTTTGTGTGTGCATGCATGTTTGTATGTGTATATGTGTGTGTCTGTGTGTGTGAGAGAGAGAGCGAGTGAGGACGGAGAGAGAAAGAGAGAGACAAAGAGAGACACAGAGAGAAATGGGTTAATTAAATTAAAGACTTTGAATATCCACTTTATCCCCTCAAACATATTAATTACTACCACATTAAGAAATAATCATGAAAATTCTTCTTCAGAAATATCCAGGTAAACTTCTAGAGATCTACCCCAGAAACACAAAAACACAATGCAAAAATGTCCTCTGCACACCTATATTCATTTGCAGTGGTATTTACAATAGCCAGAATCTGGAAACAACCCAGTGCTCAACAACAGATGAATGACTAAACAACCAATGCTTGACAACAGATGAGCGACTAAAGAAACATACATATACACAATGGAATACTATGCAGCCATTAGGAAAAAAAACAAAGTCATGAAATTTTCATATATATATATACATATATATGGACATGGAAACTACTATAATAAGTTAAATAAGTCAGAGGGAGAGGGACAGACACAGAAGAGTTTCACTCATCTATGGGATTTAAGAAAAATAAAAGACATTATTATAATAAGACCTAGGGACAATAGAACTGAGGACTGGAAGGACTGGTCACAATATGAAGCTTACCATAAAGAGTTGTGAGTGCAGTTAGAGAAAGAACTACACTAATAACTATCATGATAATGATGATGAATGAGAGAAATAGAATGCCTGTCTCAAATACAGGCAGGGGGAAGTGGAGGCGTGAGATGGAGGTGGGGGGCATTGATTGTGAGAAGGTTACACTGGTGAGGAGGGTGTTTATTTTTTATAACTGAAACCCAACTACAAACATGTTTGTAATCATGACACTTAAATAAAGATATTATTAAAGATAAAGAAATATCCGAATGAGAGACAAGTAGTAAAGACAAGTATGGCTCTCTAAGTACCACTCTGTCATCCAGGGAAACGATTCATTCCAGCAACTGAGCCTAAACTTGGCTCAGATCTCTGCTGTTTTCCAATATGTGGGAATTTTTGCAAAGGTTTTCAACTGAGCCTTAGTCTCAGGAGAGTGTCTGTCAAAGGGAAGGAAAGAAGCCATGCTCAAATGAGATTGGGATGTGTTGAGTCCCATGTTGTGTAATCAGTGACTCCCAGTGTACTCACTCTACCGTTTTGCTTATTAGAGGATAAGAAGTCCCACAAACAGAATGAACAAGGCTGCTTCCCATCCTCCAGCTCTGGCCAGCCTTCAGGCTTGTGCATGCTCAATTGTTCTTGATCCTGCCACCAATTCTCTCCTACTAGTGCTTCTGGGAACTCCGTGTTGATTGGTGGAGGCAAGGACTAGTGACTCAGGCAGACATTGCGGGGTAATAGTGGATATATTCTCAGCCACCGCATCACACTCCCCCATGCACACACACACAGCCTTTTGAACAGACTAGGAAAATGATGGAAGGGCATGACTGAGGATTTAAATGATAAAGTGGGATTAAAATCAAGCACCATGAGCAGCACTCAGGACTCCTCAAATACAGAGACTGGGATCTCTGATCTGGCTTGGATGTGAGGTGGGGCGATGAAGGTCTCCCAGAGAACACCTCCCACCTCCATGAACTCCAATGAATGTGTAACTGAAGTCAAGATAATACTTGGTTGTCTTCACTTCTGTGCTTAATCTCCAGTGCTCAGTTTTAGGCCAATTCTCAAATACTAGCACAGGGAAGGCTGGTGGAAGATGGCATCCACACTGGGCCTGAGTTGTACCCCAGAGAACAGTCTGCCGAGAATTTTAGAATTTGAAAACTTGATTAAATTCAAATCCATATTCTTACCATTGCCACCTTGCAATGATACTGAACCTCATCATGGTAAACATATCTTGCTGGCAAATCCCACCATTGACTTCCCAATCTTGCTCTGTCCGAGAAGCCAACCAGCAATGTCCACAGAGTTCCAACGCTGCCACCACAGGCCTTATCCTGCTATCTTGGCATTTCCAGGGACAGATTTAGGAAGGCAAATTCAGGGTGAGGGTAGTGATGAAGATAAGTGAGGGCAGCTGGATGCACATCAAGTTCTAGGCACCATATACATATCTGCCTGAACTGATCTGCTGTCCCCAAGAAAAGTCAAGTTCCTCCCTTGTTTCAGAGACCTCAGTGCTATAGTCTCAGGCTGAAACTTCTCTTTATCTTCCTCTTGTAGGGATGACACCCTAGCCCCAGGTTAGAAGTGAGAACTATAATGCTGTTGAGCTATCAATGTAAACTTTGCAGTGGATGATCAATACTACCTAAGCTAAGACTGTTCAAGAATTTTCCCCACCCTCATACATACTCAATGTGGACACATATTGACTCACTCGAGTTACCCAGCAGGTGACAATGGCCCAGTATTCTATTGACTCCCCAATAACTTAGCAGGACGACTTTTTGGCCAGCTGTGTGTGGACAGTTGGCACTGCTGAGTCTAAAAATGGCCGATTCAAATCCTTAGAGCCATTCTCTATTGATTTGCAGGCCCTTTTATTTGTTCTCGTCATTAATCATTTTTGCTCATCACTAGTATTTTCTCTACGTGATATATTGGAAGAATTTGTTTTACCCTGCCTTAGAATTCTATAGTTTTATTTTTTTTTCTTCACAACTGTGTTTAGGACTGATAGACCTCCCAACATTTTTAATACAATTGTGAATTTTCTTCCAATTATGTGAGTGTTTCTCATTCCATGTTTGATGTGTGGGTCCTTCTGGAATTCATCTTTGTGAATGATGGTAGGTAGTCTTCTTGGAGGCAATATAAAAAACTAGTGGTACTAGTTTCGTGATCTGTCCTGCATTTTATTAGTGATGGGTTTCTTTGCCTGTGAAATGTGCTCAGGCACTAGAGATTTATATTCATATGTCCAGGAGACATCACATACAGATAGGCATCTCTCTGGGACTTTGGATTTCCCTTGAACATGCAAGATATCAGCAAAAAGGGAACAAGTGACAAGTACATAGACCCACATTTTCTGTCATATTCATTGTTATTACCCTTTTTTTTGGGGGGGTGGTCACATCCAGCAGCATTCAGGGGTTACTCTTGGCTCTATGCTCAGAAATCACCCCTGGCAGGTACGGGGCACCAAATGGGATGCTGAGATTCGAACCACCGTCCTTCTGCATGAAAGGCAAACGCCTTACCTCCATGCTATCTCTCAAGCCCCAATTACCTTTTGTTTTTATTAACTTACCTTTAAAACATTCTTAGTTGTTCATAACAACTTAAAACTGTTTAAAAATTGTCATACAACATGTATGGAACAACACATAGAGTAGTTAGTACTTTGAAGCAGCTCTAAAAAACTTTACCAAATTTGAATTTAGATTTTAGTTCTTTCCAAAGACCCTTCCAGGGGCTGGAGCTATAGCACAGTGGTAGGGTCTTTGCCTTGCATGTGGCTGACCTGGAACAGCCTGAGTTTGATCCCCAGGATCTCATATGGTTCCCCCAAGCCTGCCAGGAATGATTTCTGAGTACAGAGTCAGGAGTAACCCCCAAGCACCGCTTGGTGTAGCCCCCAAACAACAATAACAACAAAAAACAAAAACAAACCACAAAGATCCTTCCACATGTTGGAGAGATGGTCTATTAATTTAATCATTTATGCACTGCCAGAGATTGAGCTCCAGGGACCTGCACATAGAGGCATGCACTGTATCATAGAGTGACCTTCCAAGCCACGGAGAGAAGCTGATACTCTGTCTTCAGGTCTCTGTGGATCTACAAAATTTACAGTCCCAAGAAGCCTGAGTCTTGTCTTTAGGCAGACATAAGTCATAAAGCTGTGATGATCACAGGATAATAAACTAATTTCAGATTGAAATTATTTGGATTGTAGGTCAATAAACTGGCCAGTAGTGGTTCTTGGACATGATCTTGAAAATCTTAGAGACTCTATTTACTCATCTGTAAAATGGGGTTTAGAATGTGCTACCTGGTGCTTCAAAGGTGCTGGGTCATGCTAATGTAGACAGAGAGCAGATCTCTCAGTAGCTGGTGTGCTGTCAGGACTCTCTTCTCCCTCCCTTTACCCTGACAGGCTTCTCTCTCTCCCGTTTAGATAAAGACAGTAGCAAAGCACGCTGGTTTACAGTACAGTCTCATTTCAGCAATTTCCTGTCCTCTCTACACTGTCATATCACTGGGGGGTGGATTTTTTTCGGGTGCTGAGGACAATCAAGTAGATCAGAGGTTTTCTCCATCCCTAATGCAGAAAGTGATTTTTCCCCCCACAGGATGATATTGCATGGGGAAGACATGCGAGTTGAAAGGAATTTTGAGTAGGCTCACTGTCACAAATCGGATAACAGGAGATAAAACAAATAAAACTCAGGCAGTACACTGGCAGCATCAAGTTCCTTAAAAGGCAGCCACGCAGCTCTGGCAGAGGTTTGTGAATCAACCCAGGCTGGGCACAAAGCGAAGAAGTTAAAGAGAAGCTTCAGAGCAGTAGCCAGGTCACAGCTTTGTGCTGTGTGCTACCTCCAGGGGTCGCTAGACAGGCCAGAGGTTCTTACATGCTTCCAGCACTCACCAGATGGGCTGAGACTAAACCATTTAATTCCAAATAGGGGCAGAATTAAACGAGTAATGAGGATTCATAGCACCCTCTGAGATAATCATTTTTTTCATGAATTCATATTAAAATCTGAAAGTTATGGAGGGTCCAGAGATATAGGACGGTAGAAAAGACTTTTTTGCCGTATACATGGCATCCCCAGATTCAATCAGCACAATTGTCTCCAAGCTCTTCCAGGAGTGATCCCTGAGTGCAGAGCCAGGAATAAGCCTTAAGTATTGCCAGGTGTGGCCTCTAAACCAAATTAAAAAAAATATAATGACAAATATTTGTTCCTAAGTCTGTTTTCCCTGTCGGACCAAAAGAAAAGCAGGACCCATGGGGTAAAGAAGTGCTTGTTCTACCACTGGGGTCAAGTTCACAAAAACTCCACTAGACATGATGCCACCAGGCCGCACTTCCACAGGTGTGAAGCCCCCCCACCCGCAGGAAGATCTCAGTGCCTCCTTGGTGATGCACCTCTGAAAAGTGTATCACTGGGTTTCTCAGACTCTGTGGGACTGAGTACTAGACTTGATGCCCTGTTTCTTATCTTGCACTTACAGGAGCTAACCTGTGGTATCATTTAGAGAACTTCCAGGTAACCACTTCAGGCACATTTAGATTAAGAGGTTGATGTGACAGAAGAAAGAATGTAAAATACATCATCAGTCACCAAATGGAGCAATAGAGATGCTAGGACACACCATATGACATTAAGCAGGTTCCAAGCTCCTTTGTCACCTTCTGAGCAAAGTTTGACCATCTCTCTTCCTCCGAAAGCCCTTGGTTTTCTGATTCCTTTCCAAACATCCCTGCGACTCTTGCTCTTGGAGTTGATGTATGGATGTAAGTTGTGGGTAGACATCTTCTTGAGAAGCCCTTTACTGCACTAAAACTTGTTTCTTTTCCCCCTCCCCCTTATCCTCTGGGTTTCTTCCTGCACCTGGAACCCCACCTCCTCTCCACCACCTGTTCTTATTTTAATAGTTTATTTCCCATAACACCCCATTCCCCACTAGGCACACAGAAAACACTCATTTCCTTTCCCCCTTATTGGCATGTTCCTTCTTGCTATCTCAGTTCCCTAAATTGTTGGGGCTGATGAGAGCAGGTGCATAGGTTGATGGAAGAATCAACCAAGAGGCATAGAAAGTTTACTAAGGTAATAGGATGCTTGCAGAAAGCAGAAAACAGGTCTTCTACTCCTGTGCAGACGGTCCCAGACAAAATAGCCAAATTTCTATACCCCTTAGATGTGGGGGTATAGGCATCCTCCATGGTCGGTGCCTGCCTCAGTGTCTTTAATCTGGTCCACAGACCCAGGCTGGTTATGAACATCAGAAGTTTGAAAACTTGTCTACCTCCAGGACTCTAAGTCATTCAACAAATGTGATGTAGATAGGGCTGCCTGCATGTGGAGCAGGCTGGAGTCCACTGGTGTATACGACTCAGTGTTGGGAGCTGGTTTATGTGCAGCCCATATCTTTTCAAGAAGAGTTTTCTGAGAGGATATGAGTTAGCAGTGAAATCTGGGTTCTGTCTCTGGGCATAAGAACAGAGGCTACTGAGATAATCTGGAGGGGACAGAGCCTGTCCCCATGGAGGGGTACCCAAGAGATAGAAAGCCTATGTCTCCTAGAGAGTCCCACACTGACCTCCTGCCTCCTGCTTTGTGTATGGACTACAACAACCTCTGAAGCAGGGGCATTTTATAACTGCCTCTCCGAGCTCAGAATGCAGGGGTTTTGCTATCCAATATTCATTTGTGCCTACCTCAAAGGGACATCCCCTGCAACAGTGGCAGGGGATAGTCTTCCTGAAGCTGGAATAGAGGACATTGCCTGGATCCAGGCTCATTCCCTGGGTTTTCTTGCTTTGTGCATGTGGGGCTCTGTTTCCCTATCTGCTGAGTGGGAAATTCACTTCTGAGTGTGGAAAGCTCAGAAACAAAAATGTGTGTCCTGTTTCCAGTTTGTGATTAGCCCCTGGGCATGAAGGCAGCAGTGGCTCTCAGGCCTAACCACATTCCTCTCTCAGGCCTTCTCCTGGACTACTTAACTTCATAGTAAAGGCCACAGGGAAAGTTGAGAAGGGTGGGACAGGGGTGTGTGAGACATGCAGAAATTCTCAGCTCCCCCAGGGAGTAGAAGAAAACTGTCCCTAAGCATCTCCATGACTGGGTCTTGTTAGGAGGACTGTAACATTTGACACAATTTTCAGCGCGGAGCTAGGAGTAACCCTTGAAATCTTCAGGTGTGACCCCAAAACAAAAATAAGCAAAAAAAGGGGGGGCAGCATATGGAAACAAAGCCCCATCCTGCTGTGAGATTGGTTTGCAGTTCTCAAGCCAGAAGGTGTCAATGATGCAGACAAGTCTGCTTCCAGCAGGGATGCCCAATTTTTCCCCAAACAACTTTCAGAACACTTGTCAGAACTGGGAAGGTTGAAAGGCCACACTGGGCTGTGGTCTCAGGAAGCTCCAGCCAGTAAGAGCCTTGAGGGTGAGTAGGTCAGGGCCCCTCACATTCTCTCATCACATCTGAAAAGACACCTCGCTAATTGGGCTCCAGTCCCCATGGTGTGTTCTTTTCCTTTGATCTGCTCCTTCCCCTGAAGCCTGGATTTAACTGCATGACCTTGGACCACAATGTCATTGTCTGTTGTGAGGAGTGATGATGCTTACTAAATTCTTGGGAAGATGAGAACTAATACAGGGCAATTTCCAGCAGCTTGTCAAAGGGCCCAGAACATTCTAGGGGCTCACAAAGTTCTAGTTTTGTTGCAGCACCATACCGCCAGCACAGAAAGCCTGCCTTGGGGCACACTGTGGGTATTTGTTGACTGTTGGAGGAATTCTAAAATCCTATGTAGGATTCTAGAAACTGTAAACACTTTCAGTTAGAATTTCTGTTCTTTCTCAACTGAAGCCACATGTTGAAGATGCACACCACTAAGTATATGAACATTCACTCTCTTAGAGTTGAGGAGATACCATATCTGTTTGCTGAGTGCATTCTTTAGGGTGACCTCTTAGTTTTTTATGCTCCCCATTCATTTCCTCATCACTGGTTCAATGGAAACTCACCCACCAGCTCCCAGGACCCCAATTTTGTGGACAAGCAAGCTGCAGAAAGTCCAATCACCATGCATCAAGGTTATGCTCTTGCTTCTGATAGAAGAGGTCAGGCCACACTTGGCATATTTTAAAAGTATTTTTCCTAACTTGATACCTCATAACAAAGGAAGTGCCAAATCACACCCTCATTAGCTTCAAAGAGAAATACTGATGCTTGGAATTTTTTTTCTTCTTCTTTTTCTTGCATTGGCAAGAGATTTAGTTTTGCTTAAAGGAAACACAGATGACGCTAATGAGACCGCAGTGTCTTAATTTGCATATTAGATGAGATAAATATTGAGCTAATTAACACCTAGGATGAATTTTCATTGCCTGGGACAATTGTACTGTGGTGATAGTAGTTTTCTGCTACTCCCCCAGGAGCAGAATAATTTGAAGGGAGAATCTCTTGCCCACAAATATTTTAGGCCAACCCAAAGACCTCCCTATAAGCTGCTGTTTATTATTCTTGTTTCTGTGTGTAGTGTCATACCAGAGAAGAGTTATTTGGGGCAGGAGAGGTTCAAAAAGGGTTTGAAAAAGACTATCTGGATTGTAAACTTATTTCTTTCCTTTTTTAAAAAATTGTTTTTATGATTAGTTTAGTTTAGGTGGTATGTTGATAGCATAAGACTATGTTTCTGGTCTTGTTATATGCAATTACCACACCTCACCACCTCCACCGTACCCAAGACCTTTTATCAATGACCTCATAACATTTCTAGTCCACCTACCCATCCTTTCCTCTCAAACCCACGTTGGATAATATCAGTTTTGCCATCTAAGATCAAGAGGTTGTCATGGTTCAATATTGTCTTTTCCCATGCTTTAATTTCTCTCTATCCCAGTATGAGTGAGGTCATTTGATATTTGTCACTGTCCCTCTGACTTATGTCACTGGCCATAATGTCATCCAGTTTCTTCTATGTTGCAGAGAACTGCATGATCTCATATTTAAAATTTGTTTTAAATGTATATTTTTCATTTTTAATTGAATCATCATGAATTATAAAGTTATGAAGTTATTCAAGATTTAGTTTCTGGCATAATATTTTCCAAGATGAATCCCTGCACCAGTGTTTTCTTCTTTCCCCAATGCCCCTAGTTCCTCTCTTGCCCTTCCTACCCCTAGCTTGCTCCTATGGCAGGGTCATTTTATCTTCTTTCAGCATCATATTCTCCTCCAGAGGGACAAATCCCCTCAACTAATGTCACAGTGTTTCCTTTCCTGACTTCTCCTCCCACCCCAATACATCCTTTTGAGGATCAATTCTCATGGCCTTTGTCTTATTCTTTTGAAATCTGCGTAGTATTCCATAGTGGAATATTTTTCCTCCTGAGGCAGGAATCACTTTGTAATTGGTTGGGCCCAGAGGCAATTAAAAATTTCGGATCCCTCCTTGAGAAATTATGAAATTCAACAGCAATAGTATAATAGTATAATAGTGAATTAAATATGCTACTTCTAAGTTGGGGAAGTTGGAGGCTGCCCATATGCACATGTTCATGATGTCAAGCCAGTCGACAAACGAATGAGAGTTTTGTAGGGAAAGAAGAAGTGGACACTTTTCAATTCCTTATGTTCCCACTTTCCACTTTTTGTTGACTTTGTTGTTGTGATGACTGGGGTTGGCGTTCCTGCGGGATTGTGATGCCTGCATGTTTTCCAGCATGGTTCTCACAGAGGTTTGCTCTTTCTTAGTTGGAAGGCTTGTACACATGTGCTTACTGGGGCTCACACTCTTCAGTTGTGGCACACAAGCTATGGCTGGTTGTGTTTGTCAAGAGTCATTGTTAGTATTCACACACTTCCCAGAATGGTGCTTGTATACCTTTATAAATTTCTATGCTCACCAGTTGAGGTACTCACAGATATTCAGCTGTGGTTGTTGGTTGTGGTGCAGAGGGTCACTGACCTCACTGCTGCTAGAATCAATCAGGAGAACTGCCTGAAGTGCATGTAGGATAGCAAGAATTTGAACTTGTAGCCATATGCTTTCAAGGCAGATGTTCTAAGTCACTGAGAAATTCCTATAGGTTGGAATCTGATAACATTTTAAAGGAAATTGTATTTTGTGTCTGGCCTGGAATGTGGATGAAATAACATGGTAAGAAAAGAATGCTTAGCACCAGGCCCTACGGAGTTGGGATGATGCCAGCTCTCTCTGCCCTCCGCCTGGCATCTCTTTGCTTATGTAATTTCGCTGACTTGGGCTCTTAATTCTCAACCCACTATTGCTTCTCAACATTCAACAATGCTTGTTCAACTTTCAACTTCCAAGCATTAAAGTTGAAGTTGACTTTTGTATTTTAATTGCTTTCTCTCTAGCTCTTAATAAGCAACTAGGTCTATTTCTTCATAGAGGACTGGCCATAAAATTTTCAGTTCAGTGTGTGGATATGAAAGGAGCAGGTGAAATTCACATACTGTGGTGTGAATAGCTATAGAAAAACTTGGAACAGCCATCTAGCTAAGGGGAAATGTCCACTTATCTTGCAGGCTTAACTCAAAGGAAATGTCAAGTACTCGACCTGTATGCTTTGTGGCAATTGAAGAGAAGATTGGAAGGAGTGTTGGGTTGCAGACAACCACTGCTGAGGAAGTTCTTTCTAGGTAGATGTGTGTACTTGGGGACTGAGGGGACAAAAGTGTGTGGGCCTATGTTGAATGCCCAGCATGGTGCATCCGAATTAAGAGTAGCAAAGAGTAAGGAAGTAAAAGCTAAAAGTAATGTGGTCTGAATTAACAGAAGTGGTACAGTTGGCATTAGGGAGTAAAGTGCTGTATGGTGTAGAGTAAATTGCGTTTTAACATTGCCTAGAAGGAATGTTCCTTCTTTGCCCCAGATCTCCTGTTCGTGTGACTTACAATCTTGTTGCCCGTGAGATATTTATTACTTCAAGGTTCTATATATTTCTTCTACCACCATGGTGCCCAGTCTTCGTTGGCTGTCCATAGGAGCCCGTGATTGACAGAGATGTAGGAAGCCATCAAATGGGTTTTCATCCCTGAAGGGGTGGAACCCACATGCCTTCAATTATTGCCTTTCCTCCTGGCTGGAGCTCTTCAGAATGACAAAGGCATCAGATTCCAAAGGGATGTGGGGAATTGTCCTAGCAGTACCGCAGATGTCACACAGATCCCAAGCTCTCACAGACAGCTGAGCTCAATGATAGGAAAAGTGGCCATGCATCTGTGTCATTTTTATGGGGCTCCCCCATGCCCTGAAGGGTAAACTTCCCTGTTTAGAGCTACCTAACCCCCAACCCAATTGGGAACAGTCTTCAAACCTGCCAACTTGACTAATAGGTCAAATTGAGCAAGTGTTTTGTTAGAGTCAAACAGAGCATTGTTCACTAAAACACAAACATGACAGATGATAATAGTTTGTGAAGGCATCACCCCAGCCCCTCTCACAATCCCAAAGCTGCTAAACAATGATTAGTTTGTTGCAAGAGGACAGGATCAGATCCTGGAAGACCAGAGCCTCTATGTTTTCTGCCCAGAACTAGGTGAAAGATTGGATCATAGGTGGGTGCTGGGGCTGAAAAGTTTCTAACAGCTGGTGTGCTTTCGGTATGACCTATGCTTGACACCCTGAACCAGTTCTGAATCAAGGGCACTATCTCAGATATAGTAAGAAAACATTACATTAATTGGATGGGGCTACTGGCACAAATAATAGAAGTCTTGGTCTCTTAAACACAACAATGCTTTTCTCTCAGTGCTGGACACTGGAAGCCCAAGATCAAGGTGCCAGCTATACTGGTTTCTCCTGACGCTTGCAGATAAAGCCTTTGCCTTGTGTCCTAATATGAAATTCTTTCTGCACACACAATGCTGTAGACTCTTGGGTCCTCATCTCCTGCTTCTCTTAAGTCACCCATCATATTTGAAGTAAGGCCAACTGTGTGACCTTATTTGGCCTAAACACTTAGAAGATCATGCCCTCAAATATAGTATCCCAGGAAGGTTAGAGCTTTAATCCTGACCTCCAAATTAAGGAGACATAATTCAGCTGACAATGATTTCCAAATCATAAGGTAAGGGAATTTCAGGTGGCCAAGTTCACATTAAGGTGGGAGACATCAGGTATATGAAGAGACTGAGGCAGCTGGTCTCAGGGGAAAGGAGAGAGATGGGCTCTATCCCTAATTATAGAACTCCTCTCTCTACCAATCTGGCCTCTTGCCTGCTATTGATAGATGCCTCCTATTTCTGCTTCTCTTGAATCAGAACTGATGCTCAATGGCTGTTTGCCTCTTAGGTTGATACTCCTGTGGTCACTTTTGATGCTCAGGGATTATGCCTGGTTCTGAACTCAGGAATTACTCCTGTGGTAACTTTTGAGGAATGATAACAGGCATCCTTGTGATATGTGTGAATGGAGACAGAGACAGACTGAGGGCTGACGGGGCTCACCAAGGTTTTGTTTTGCAATTTTGATCCTTGAGACATTTTGCTTCTATGTGAAGTAAGGGCTCAGGAAGAGGAGAAAGGCAGGAAGGCTGTAGTCCAAAAGCCTGACACATAGCACTTGCTTGGCTCAACTCAGTACTGTATGGAAACCATTGTTAAGCATTTCATTCATAGTCAGGAAAGGCAGCCAGGACTTACCCCTGCCCTGTTCTCACCAACTTCCTCAGGGCAGGATTTTTCATCTCCTCTCTCTGCCTGAGAATACAGGGGTCTCCACCTTCCCATCACCCCAGCCCCAAGTCTATCTGGCACAAACGCTATGTGCAGCAGGAAGGAGGGATATGATTGAGGTCCCTCTGCATATCCTTCCTTGTCTATGGAGACACATGTGGCTGAGCAAAACCCAACCTTCTTAGTCCCATCCTTCTGTGAAGACCACACTAAGGGGATTTCACCTAACAGTGAACTCCAGGCAATGAAGAAAGTTAGTAGTACACCCTTCATGCTAACATGTCACCTCTCCTATTTCTTTCTGTTGCTTTGCCTTCACAGTTCATGTTCCTCTCTTCTGAAAGCCCCCAGAATTCTCCATCAAACTTATGTCTGAACTTCATGGATCTCTTGTAGTTCCCCAGGACAGGTCTAGAGACTGTGTGTAGGTCTCTTGTGGGGAGGCCAGACCCTTGGCCTACTACCTGACTTGGAGGCATTAGCACAGACTGGACATATTCACCTTGAGAACATTTGTGTCATAGCAGCAGGCAAAACATCCACTATCAGGTTATTGCTACATTATTTAGGATAGACACCTTGAAGGGAGACACCCTGAATCAGAGCTCATGCCTTCTTCTGAACAACTTTATATGTTCTTCTAGTGGTTTTAGACTAGTTGACTAGTTGTTTATACTCCAGTTGACTTGGGGACATACTTCTTGGTATTCTCTCACCTAAGATTGAAGATTGTGCCAAGAGGGGTGTGGGGTGGCTGCTGGGTGGACTGAGTTAGAATAGGAAGATAAATGATTGTCTTACTTAAAGGATGCTCAATATGGCCCCAGCTCATTTAGAAACAATGATTAATTTGTTCTTTGTTTATGGAGCAAGTGTGGTATCAAGGCACAATGCTTAGCATTACAAATGAAGCGAGTGCATTTTGCTTGAGTGAATTCCACAGACAAGCAATGGAAAGACATTACCTTTTTCCGCTTTGCTTGAGCAGGATCAAAGATCAGTTCTGTTTTGCTCACTGTCCAACCCCTAGTTCTGAGAGAAATGAGAGGCAAACCCAGAACTCCACAGTATTTGTAGAATAAACGAATAAGCAGTCAGTGACCGAGTTAGTATTGTACCATTTTATGCAGAAGTTGTTTCCCTTATCAAACATCATTTGGCTATTACCAAGAAAATCCCTGCTTTAAATTCTACCTCTTTGACTCTGTGAACCTGGTGCCCCTCTGTTCCTCCTTTCTCTTGTCCTGCCATGGTAATAATATTCACAAATGCTCTTCCATCAGAGAAGCCATGAGTGTGATCCACAAAAAATTCCAGACCTTTTCAGGGTGGGGGTTATTATTATGATGATGATTATTATCATGTTTTTTTCCTGCAAAATTTCAAAGGAGGATGCTAAGAAAAGATGGTAATTTGCTGAGCCTGAGAGTAGATATTTATAACCTTCACATAAGCATCATCCAGAGGACTGGAGTGATGGGCAGCCTAGCTGCAAAGACAGAATTTGACTTGATTGCCTATTTTTTGTCTGAGCAATGAATTACTTATATACTATCTTCTTAAGCTGGGCCTAATTTCAGGATGGACAAAACATACCTGACACCCTTGGTTAACTAAGGGAAACAGACTGACCTTATAGAGCACTTTGTACCTTCCTTTAGAAGGGAGGTTGTGGTGCTATGGGACATCTCTCATAATTACTTGGAAAATTATAAGTATTATATAGACAATTTTCCCTTGAGAGAATATTAACAGTGAGGGTGACCAGTGTTTGATAAAGACTCGTGTGTGTGTGTGTGTGTGTGTGTGTGTGTGTGTGTGTTTGTTTCACTTAAAGTAATCATCTCTTGACAGAGTGGGAACCCAGCTCCCGCTATCAAACCCAGAGTTAAGGAGAAATTAAAACTCTTGATCCACAATTGATCAACTATTAAAGTCACAGCATGGGGTGTCTCTGTGCTTAGTCTGCATTTGTTTGGCTTAATATTTGCCTTGGTGGGAATGGCACTCCTTCATTCCAGATGCAGGGGAAAGCTCTGAATGATTGATGCCACGGAGAGTCCAATTTGTGGGAAAGGTAACAGGTGCTCTTTTGAGAATACAAAAATGACATTGTTGTGGAATATTTATGCAAATGAATGACTCTAGTGCTCACTCCTGGCTGGGGCTCAGGAGTAGCTGTCCACATTTGAGGGGCAGGTGACTGTGTTAGCTGCCTCGATGTCAGTGCTTCTTGGATTTTTATGAAAAGGCAAGATAGAGAACAAACTCCTTCTTTATCCCTAAGACAGGCCTTTTCTTTGAGATGTTTGAACACATTTCTTAAACTCACAGCAACTGCTGCATGGAATCTTGCTTGTCCTCATTCTATAGAATGGGAAAGTGAAGCTCACAGAACTCCAGTGAGTTACCTTGAGGTCACCCAACTTGTCAAAGGCATGTCTTGATTTGTCTGGTTGGGAAATAGGTGTCTATCTTCTTGCAATTCCTTGTCTCTCCCAGGCTTTCCTCTTTTCCACATCGTTTTTAAGATGGCTGGTATCTGAGCATTTTCTCTGACAGTTGGAAAGAGAAAGGACTGAGAAAGAGTTAGATCAAATCTGACATATGAGGTAAGGTGGCTCCTTTTAGCCTCTCATGCCCCTCTTTAGATAGGCTGGGTTAATAAAGATGTCTCAGGGTCTGGCAGACAGAATGGAAGTGGTCCTATGCTAGCTAGTCTCCCTAATGCTTCTGAGTGCTACCTGTTTAGACTTGCAGAACAGCCAGATGCAGTATGCAGTGTTAGTTCTACTGAGGAGGAAGTAAAGATGGAAGAATGATAAATGAATTCCCCAATATCAGTTGACAACCAGGAGACAGGGCAGGGATTTGAAACCATTGGCATCTAACTCCCAAATCCATACTTTTCGATTAGGTCACCAAGTCTTCTAATTAGGGATCAACAGGAGAGTAAAAAGTTTACAAGGGACTGTCAGTGTGAGTAAGGGACGGTGGTAACATGTTGAAAAGATCTTTGAGGAGAGGAAAGCAGGGAATAAGGCCATACTATATGAGGGTATTCGGGTCAGGGTCCAGAATGTGGGCCTTTAGTATGAGCAGGAATGGCTTTCACTATGCTAGTCTTTGTTGCACAAACTCTTATGAGGGTGGAGTAAAGCCAACTTCCAAATTCAGAAAGGAGAGTTCAGAGGCCTTTTTCCTTCTGAATGGGGAAATTAGAGAAAAATTGAGCTAATTTTCATGCTTAAAAAAAAAACCAAGATTTTCAGTTATTTATTGTTAGGAATCCAAATTATGAGCATCATACTTTCCCTAAATGGTCTTCCCACTTCACATTTTCAGTTTACCTTTCAATATGAGATCAGATGGTTGTGGTGAGTATTGATAAATGATGCTGTGGTGATGGTGGTGGATGTACTTGCTGGTGATGATGGCAGAGGTGATGGTGATCTGATAGTGACTGCGGTTATATGGTAAAGGTGGTGGTAGTGGTAACAGTAATGATGGTGTGTATAGAGGCAGGGTTTTTTTGGTGCCTCTTTGTTTAATGATGACCTACAATAATATTCAGATTGGTTCTTAGAGAAAAGCTCTTTTAAGAAGTGTGACTGAGAAAGCACATGTTTCCTTTCAATGTTCTCTTCTAACTGATGTTTGGGCAAAGTGACTATAGTCATGTTTTTAGGTAATGGTGGAAGAAAGAGAGGCTTTATCTATGATGTATATGTAAAATCAAAGACTTATTGGGGAAGTTTCACAACATTACTAAGGATGTACCTGGCTGTGAAATATGGGTTTTTCTATTAGCAAACAGAAAGTGACTCTCACTTAAAAAAGGGGTTTAGAGCTGCACTAGAAAGGGGTAAAAGCAGAGATGTGGCCCAGGAATTAAGTTGAAGCCATCATTGTCTCACAATATGCCTGTACTGTTGGTTCAGATGTATTCATTTGTTTACACATATAAGGCTCACACAGTCTGGGTTCTAAACAGGTCAACAACTCACACCCAGACCTGGAGATTTGGGAAGGAGCTTCCTAAAACTAAAAGGAAAGGGCTGGGGCATATAAATCATATCTGAGGGAACTGGAATTTTGGGATCATCTATTTATTCATTCATATTTTCCTTTAGATATACTTATGGAGGGTCTTCTAGCAAGGGGATAAAGGTGAAGCCAGAACTATCCTAGAGCCATTCTCTAGGATTTTCTAGAAGCTGTGAGTGGAAAAGAAACTTTCTGCAAACTCTCGTACCAAGGTACAGATAACCAGAATATCTTCAGAGCAGTATTTGTCTATTTGGGGTTCAGTTAAAAATGCAGATTCTGCTTTAGCAAGTTTCTGCAGGACCCCAAGACTCTTCAGTCAGCTAGCTGGGGGCTTATACTGCGACCTACCCTCCACCTCAGATGTGAAGCTCAGGGCTCGGCGCACTTTCTATTCGGTCTATTTATTTCAGGCTGTGAAGCAACATGAATCAAGCTCTCCTTCCAGAGCATGAACTTCAGTACACTCAATAAATCCATTCATCATCTTGAGGCCGAGGCTAGAGATTAAGCTCCCCTCTCAGTAGATAGAGACCTCGAGGAGGCAGCCAGCTGAGTCTCAGAGGCAAGACTTTTGCTTACAGTAGAACATATTATAGAAATAGGTCTCATAGCCAGTAGATATTCTACTCTGACTGGATTGACTGGGACGGTTCTTTTCATTAGATTAAACTTGAACTTGTCCAAATTCATAGAACTTGCTATGTCATAGCTTCAGAAGCAGATACCATCAGCAACTCGCTTCTTTTGTGGCATAAAACCAAAAACAAACAAAACACACCCTCTTATGTTCCCAAGACTTGAGTGTCTGTGTTTTTACTTACATTCATGTATATTGTCTTCATAGTCTAAGGTTGGTTCTGCTTCAAATCATTCCATCACTTAATAATGTGACTGTTGAGGGAGGTGGGGAACCCTACTGAACCTTCGAAGCCTCAAGTCTCAAGTTCTGCTCTAGGATTTAAGCCCTTCCCACACTTAGAGTTTAGAGAGGCTCGGCTTTAGACTTGTGCACTATGATTTTGCTATCACCAATCCACAAAAGTTCAGCGGATGTGGATGTCAGTTTGTCACTGAATAATAGGCCTCTGGAAACTGGAAATTCATTTCTAGTGGGAGGGCTGCCTGTCGGCCCACATGGAGAGGGTCACAAAGTGCAGGCATTATAAGCTCTGAATTGAGTGTACCTGAGAGAAACAAAAGAGACTGGCACGTTTTCAAGAAAAAGAGAGCTTTGTTTGGAAATGAGGGCCCCATACAGACTGGAGAGCAGAAAGTGCAGGCCTTTTTATGTCTGGACAGGCACTAGCAGCTTCTGCTTATGAAAGTTGCCAGAGAGATGAAATTTCATCGGGCAGGAAGGGGAAACTGCTGCAGTTTTCCAGGATGAAAAAATAAAAACAACACACAATTTCAGTCTTGGATAAATGCTATTTTCCTCAATATATGATCTACAAAGAGAGTAATTGCTTAATCATCTGGGGCCTTTAAACCATTCACTTCTTGCTGTTCTCTTCTTTCTAGCACATTACCTCTGTGCTGCCCACCTGTTTCCCTGCCCAGTGGGTATGTAACCAGGTTAATGATGCCATTATCCAAACTCCTTTGCAAAAAATGGGAGTTTAACCTGGGACAAGAAGCACAAAAGGAAAAAGTCCTATTTTTCCAACTTTTCCTTTTTTGGTCCTAAATGTTTGGAGAAAGTAGAGCTGACCATGGCAAACTCAGCTGTGTTCAAAAGCACATTTGCTGCTTTTCTCCAAAAGACACAGTTAACCATAGTGTGCAGGCTTTCTGGAAACTGCTGGGCTCTTAATTAAAGGGCCATGGATCTTTAGATTTCCACATAATTAAGGATTAATAATTGCTAAGCATTGTGCCACCAGCACAAAGTGGCATTTAATTTATCGTATTCAAGTTTTTTTGAAAAATTCACTCTGCAGATCCAGGCTTAGGTTATATAGACGGGCTCACTGGGAAACTCTATGTGCAAGACCCATTTTGTTGTTCTCTCTTTAAAGGCCAACCTAAAAAAAAAATAAGTTTCAGAATCTTTTGCAAATAAGGGAAGATTCCATAGCCTGGAGAACAAGAAGACCAGCCATCTTCATTACTCTGATAGATTTCAGAAAGAAAGGATGATTGTCTTTAAGAGAGAAATCTGTGCAAAATGTGGAGGGAAGAGCAAAGGAAAATTGGGGACACTAGTGACAAAAGGTGCACCGGTAAAGGGAGGTATATATTATTTGACTGAAACTCAAGCATGAGCAATTTTGTAATTATGGTGCTTAAATAAAGTAATCAGGGGCCCAGGAGATAGCATGGAGGTAAGGCGTTTGCCTTTCATGCAAAAGGTCATCGGTTCGAATCCCGGTTCCCCATATGGTCCCCCGTGTCTGCCAGGAGCAATTTCTGAGCATGGAGCCAGGAGTAACCCCTGAGCACTGCCGGATGTGACCCAAAAACCAAAATAAATAAATAAATAAATAAATAAAATAATCATAAAAATAAAGTATATCTGTTACCCTAAAAATATTTTTTAAAAAAGAGACAGCCGTGATAGGGATGGAGGTGGAATTTCCATGGTGAAAGAGAACAATTTGCTTCTACTACTTTTGTATATTTGCACAAACCACACAATTGTAAGCACAAGAGTTTTCTCCTGCCTGCAGAGTGTCCACAGTCTAACTCACAAGGCTGACACAAGTGAATGACTCTAAAAGAGAAACAGAACAATGGTGGCAAGTGTTTGGAAAAAGGGTATCATGGTGTTAGAATTGACTAACTCAGCTCAGAGAGGAAACTTCCAAAAGTAATTACATAAAAACAGTTGATGTGCTAAGGAGGACTCTTAGATACTTTAATATTTATGTTATAAATATTATATATATAATATAACCTCAATTGGGTCAGAGAGATGTAGGTGAGGCACTTGCTTTGCATGCTACTGACACAGATTCAATACCTGCTACCATATATGATCCCCCAGAACACATAGAATAAATCCTGTGCATAGTTAGTGTGTGACTTCCATCAAAGAAAAGTGTGTTTAGTCCTATTTTCTGAATTCTCTGACACTTTTTCTGTTAGCAACTAGTCTTCGTGAGCAAGACCTTTTCTATCAATAGGGTACAGAGTCGCAGATGCTCAGGAGACACTGATACATAGACAGGAAGAACCTTCTTTTGCAAATGAAGCAAGTTGGAAAGCTAAGGAGGAGGATCCCCAGTTTTATGCTTGGCGTTCATTCTCCTGCTCTACCCATGCCTCTCCCTTCTCATCAAGTCTAACTAGGAAGGTTTCACATTTAGATCTGAGAAATGAAAGACAGTGGGAGAGGATAGGGTAGTATGCCAGTGGAGGAAGCTTCTGCCCTGGGCAGCACCAGGGCTTTGCTTTATAGAGGACTATAAACAAGAGCAAAAGTCTAAGGAAGCAGTGGTGGGGTTTGAATTCAAGGGTGAGAAAGGACCTTCCTAACAATATTAAAACGAGATGTGCAATCCACTGGGAATGTCCATCCCCAGTTTCTGTTTGAAAATGAAAACCCCCCAGAAAGGCACAAAAATAAGCAGTTGATTTGGGGAGGCCATGAAGTTTTGAGGGTGGAATGAGTCTTTTATATGATCTCAGCACTCTGCTGCCCTCCCACCACATGGGGATGTAGTGAGCAAGATTAACAGTAAGTGGATGAGTTGGGGCCTGGGAAATAGCATGGAGGTAAGGCGTTTGCCTTTCATGCAAAAGGTCATCAGTTCGAATCCCGGTGCCCCATATGGTCCCCCGTGCCTGCCAGGAGCAATTTCTGAGCATGAAGCCAGGAGTAACCCCTGTGCACAGTCGGGTGTGACCCAAAAACAAAAAACAAAAAACAAAAAAAAAAAAAGAAAAAAACAGTAAGTGGATGAGAAATCCCAAATCTGCTTTTCCAACTTGATCTCGAACTTCCCAGACTCTGAGAAGCACCAGTGTGTTGCATAGCCCACACAGTGGGTGTTCTGGTAGGAGCTCCTAGGAACCGAAATCACAGAGGTACCCAGTGGAGCTCTCTTTAGGGCCCAGGCATTCAAGAAGGTGTTCAGACTAGGCAGATGAGCCCCTGTGAATTTGCTGATAGCTCTGGAAGGAAGACAACATTTCTGGTATTGACAAATCTCTTTGTGCTTCCTACCCTCAATAGGGTTGTTCTTTCTTTGGTGTGCCTATGTGCCTTGTGTATTATAGGATACTAAATAGTATCACAATTATATATAGCACTAGCCTGAGGGTGGCAACCAGAGATGATTTTGGAGGGGCCAGATCAAAAGCACAGCAGATAGGGCATTTGCCTTACAGGTTGACAACCTGAGGTTCCTTACCCACCACAACCGTGAGCCCCACCAAAAGAGATCATTAAGTGCAGAGTCAGGAGCAAGATCTGAGCATAGCCAGGATTAATCCCTAGTCACCCCCGCCCCAAATGTCATTAAACATTTTCCAGGTCTCCAGCAGCCCTGAGTAACAATAGCAACTTGATCCAGATTTGCTCTTTTACACCCCTTTATCCATAGAAGAAATAGATGTGTGAAAGCCCTTTAGTTATCATCCTTTTCAAGATGGCCTATTGAAGTGGACCACAGGGAAAGTCAATGTCTTAAACTGGGGTACAGTAAACGTTGATCCACTTTCTCCTACTTGGGGACTTGTCCCTAAACTGTCTTGCTTATTCAAAGAGGAATAAGGGCCCTGTGTGGCAGAAGAACAAATCGTTGTAGTTCACCCCATAGGCACACCTTAGTGAATACTCTTGCAGCATATAATGTGGACTGATTCATCCATTGTAAAATAGTGACAGAGTTGTGGCTGGTTTCTGAGCAGTCTGCTTAGTGTTGAAGTTAGAGGGGTTGCACAGATTATATCGACAGCTGGAGACAGCTGGAGACATACAGGGACAGTAGCTACCACAATAAAGACAACAACCCTTAAATCTAGAGCTGGAAGTACAAGTTAGGAGTACAATTAGTACAAATTACAAGTTTGAAATTAGGTAAACTATAACATGTGAAGGAAGGAGGGAGTAGCTCCCTGTCTCTGAAAGTGACCAGAGGGTGGTCCAGGCAGAGAGGCTGATGTCCTTGGAAAAGACCTTAAGAAGGGAAAAAGCCATGTGTATTATAGAAAGAGGCAGGTATGGTGGGCTGGTAGATAAATGTGTGATATCACTCTCCTGTGAGTTTCTGAAAATAAATTCTGGATGAGTAGTCTGTGGACACATTTCTGTACTGCAAAGACTTTAGCATGGAAAAAGAAGGTACTTGCACATGTCTGTAAATTCTCATGAACTACTGACTGGAGAAATCCATAGAAGGCACAGACTTGCTTCCTTGCATGCCTGTCTTCAGGCTTTGAACTCCCCAGACTAGTCTCCAAGAACATGCAGAGGGACTTTGTGGTGGCCCTAGGAGCCTCTGCCCCCGGGTGACAGCAAGCTCAAAGCCTTCCCCTC
>PVKC010009977.1:0-19230 GCA_004027635.1 Crocidura indochinensis | reverse complement strand
TTAACAGGAGATGGTTCTTTGAAAGAGTAAACAAGATTGATAAACCTTTATCTAGATTAATGATAACAAACAAACAAGAGAGAAAACCCATGTGGATGGGATCAGAGATAACAGGGGAGAACTTAAATCAGAGATCTCAGAAAGAAACTACAGCTACAAAAAAAATTCTAAGAGGTTACTAAGAATAATTCCACCAGCTTGAAACTCTAAAAGGAGTGGATAAATCAAACAATCTCACAAGACAATGTCAAGAAGAAATTTAAAAAATAAGCATATTAATATAGAGTAAGAAAATGTAGGCAGTAAAGAAAACTTTTCAAAATAAAAAGCCCTGGAACTCAGTGAGTTCTATTGAAACTTCAATGATTTCATACCCATACTAATATGTTTTTATAAAAAATGGAGGCAAAGTAAATGCTCCCTAACAGCTTATCTAAGCCATTACTACAATAATTTTAAAATCATACATGAAAAAAATCATAGATCAAATTTTCTGGGAACCTTCAAGAAAATACTGAACAGTGGTATGAAAGAACAAAATTATGTAAATTGCAACTGTAAAGGTGGGACAAGAGGGCATAATGCTGAGTGAAGTCTATTAGAAAGTAAAGGTTTTTATCATATATGGGATTTAAAAATACATAGGAAATTAGTGGTCTATGACTAAGATAATAAAACTAAAGATTTGAATCACAAATCTAAACTTAACAATGAGAATAGAAATTCTGAAATCAGGTGTGATATTAGAATAATGTGTATATGGAACCATTATTAACAGTACTATAAATCAAATGATCTTAATATAAATATATTTTTAAAATCAAGTATCTGTGGTCTGAAGACATTATAATAAAGAGTGCACCTGGGAGAGAAGTACTTATACTCAGAAAATTATTAAAATATAGGAAGAAATATTCATAGTTGCAGATAATCTAAGTGTAAAATTTAGCAAAGTAAAAAGTAGAATTTTGAAGTATGGAATCCAAATATGTAAATAAAATGATTGATAAATGACAAATTTTAGTTTTTTAAAGATTTTGTCTACATTAATACTATATATTTATCTAAAATTTTTCATGTAATTTTTTTTGAAGTACAACTGGGGTTCATGGGAGTTACTCTTGTGGTTCTGGGGGAAAATCAATATGCAATGCAGTGAACAGAAACTAAACATTTTCATGAAAAAATTATTCTTATTTTATAATTCATGAGAAAGGCTAACTTGTAAAAATGCTATAAATAAATATAATTTTCTTCAAAAATCCTAGATGCATTTCACTAGAGTAATAAGTTTTAGAGGACAAACCATTATTTCTTTGTGATCAAAAAGGCTGTTCTTGGGGACAAAGAGATAGCATGACAGGTAGAGTGACTTCTTTGCATGAATGACATTTCAAGTTCCATCCCCATGATGCTATGTTCCCCACCCCTGCCAGACTTGATCCCTGGATGCAGAGCCAGGAATATGTTTTGAGCAATGAAGGATGTGTCCCTCAATTTACAAATAAAAAGGGTCTCTTTTGGGGGATTAGTGTCACATTCATTGGTACTCAGGATTTACTCCCTGACTGCACTCAGGACTAACTCCTGGCAGGCATAGAGGACCATGTAGGGTCATGGAGATGGAATCTGGATTGGTGTAGCCATTGGGCTGTGATGGGTGAACAGTAATGTGAGACGAAGAGATCTCAATTTAGAGACTGAAGAGACCATACCAGAAACAGTTAAATGTTATTGCAGAAAGAGTGTTCATTTATATTGTTCTGTGTCCAAAAAGCCCTCACATGTAAAAGAGTAGGGGAAGAAGGGTCAGATAAGAGCAGAGGAAGAAGATGAATTTGTTCACAATACAACTTAGTGCTTCTATTCTTCTTAAACTATGAATTGGAGCATTATATGTTTGAGTAATGTCCTGAATCATGCTGTCATGAGTTCCCAGAATATTCTGGATGTAATGTGTGTGAATGGGGGAGCTGTTTTGCTCAGAGTGGGATGTAGCAGAGTCTGGTAAGAGTCAGTTCTTCATTCCTCTTGTTCAGTATCTGCATGCAGGCACTTGAACCATATACATAGGTGCTGCACCCACTTTGGGGTTTGATCCTACATTCATCATGAGGAGATGGGTATTTTCCTGAGCTTGAGTACCTGTAAAGCCAGACCAGAATAGGGCCTCTCAAGGTGGGCTCAGGCTGCTTTAGGCCTGACCTACCCAAGGTAAGTGGGCCAGATTTCCTTCAGATCTTGCCATAGTCTGGATGTGTACAAGACAAGTGCCTCGCTCAGGGGTTACTCCTGACTATTCACTCAGAAGTCTCTCCTGGCAGGCACGGGGGACCATATGGGGAACTGGGGGATCGAACCGCGGTTTGTCCTAGGTTAGCGCAGGCACCTTAACTCCAGCGCCACCGCCCGGCCCTGTGCTAAAGTTCTTATCTCTTTTTAAATTAGTACACTGAAGTTTGATATTGATGGACAGTAGACATCAAGCGGAAAACAATCATCATAATATACAGGTTTGAATAAAGACTTTGAACACAAAGCATAGGAAATGAATAGTTGAATAATTTAGAAAATTTCACCCAACTTGACTTAAATATGGGAAGAACATTGTGATTTCAGAATAAGCCTTATCAAGTTTGTGAAAGTTATTTTATTATAAATATTTTAAATGGTTAGCTACAAACAATTTCATTTGAACAATTCTGCACATTTATAAGGTCTTGGCTATATAAATCAAAATTCTATTTTTGCATATAGTCCTTATGATCTCTATTACAAGATATGAACCATCATTCAAGGTATAAATGCAAATATACAGGCATCATGTATGTTAATGTATTGAAGATGGTTACTATTAATGCATCTGTAATGGGTGACAATTCCCTCCCTATAACAGCCAGTGACTGTATACAATCCCCTATATGGTCAACTGACCAGCTATAAAAGAAGAAATTTAGCGGTTGGTAGAGCATATAGGAAAATACTAGGTCAGGAGAAGTCTGTGGACCAGGAGACTGTTCTGTACTATTATACAGCATGAGCAGCATCAACTAGATGCACATTGCTCTACCTCTCTCTTTTCCTTTGCATGAAATATAGCACTTGGTCCTGGAGCTACAGGTGATCATCTCTCTCTCTCTCTCTCTCATTCACCAGGCAAACTTCAGATGATTTATTATATAAAAAGGCAATGCTGTTATTTCTCCTGCCTCTGAAATCAACCCATAGGTAATATTTCCAACTCTGAGTAAATCAGTCTGATTCAGGAAGGAAGGAAGGTAGAGAGAGAGAAAGAGAATAAGAGAGAAAGAAAATATAAAGAAAGCAAGAGAAAGAAAAAAAGAAGAAAGAAAGAATGAGAGAAAGAAAGAATGAGAGAAAGAAAGAAGAACGGAAGAGAAAGAAAGAAGAAAGAAAATAAAGAATGAGAGAAAGAAAGAAGAAAGGAAGAGAGAAAGAGAGAAAAAGAAAGAGGAAGGAGGAAGGAAGGAAGGGAAGGGAGGAAGAAAGAAAGAGAAAAGAAAAAAGGAAAAAGAAAGAGAAGGAAGAGAAATTAAAGAAAAAATAAATGAAAGTGAATAAAGGGTAAAAGAGAAAGGAAGGAAGGGAGGGAAGAGAAAAGGGAGAAGGGAAGGAAGAGGAAGAAATAAAGGAACTTACCATTCTGACAATTGTCTTGATATTTTAGACATTTTTATTCAACTTCTATTTCTCCCCAACCAAGTATAAAAATATTGTCTCTGCTTTATATTTCTACGCATATTTTCAATCTGTAACACCACCCTCACATACATACACAAACACAGGTATAGTCCATGTACACACTCACCGTTTGAACCCTAATTAGTGTACGTGCCCATTTATTCATAATCTGTTTTCCTTTCAACTTAGTATGCTTTAATATATTCAACTAGGTTCCTCTTTTTTTATAGCCTGAATAATACAAATTCTTTGCCTTCTGATCATTAAATTTTATTACAAATTTCTCTCATTTAATATACAATAACCCAAACAAAATATATCTAAATTAAAATTATTCATAGCATCTCCAAGTATAGCCTACAGCCTAGTAAGACTACTATTCAATATAATACATGTATTCTTTATTCCAAAGTATTATTATGCTACTTTCCTCCTCTTATAAGTTTAGTCATAAGTGAAAATAAATCACCATATAAGACATATTACCATACAATATCAAAAGTGCTAAATCATAAATTTTTGGCAAGCAGATTTAATCTAAAACGTATTAGCATGAATATTTATGAGTAAAAATAATGTATAATTATATATTGATACATAATAATCTGTAGCAAAAGGTGCTGAATACAAAATATGTATTATATAATATATTATTGTATATATATTGTATATAATATAGATTATACAAAATATATTAGAAACATTCACTGTTTCTAACAGTTGGAAACAAAAGAATTTCTTAACTGTTTATACTACAGAGTCTTCTGTGTCAAGAAGTTGGCTGAGCTACTGTCACATGAAATTTTGACAGAGGACAGAGAATACACTTTTAGGAGGGCCTTTTGCTTGTCAATAACATTAAGTATCATCTCTATACATAGACTATTGCATAAAGTAGCCTAATGACATACAATTTTCTTATACTATGGTAAAAAATGCAAAAAATTGAAAAATTAGTAAACAGAAATGCATAATACTAATACACAGCAAAATATCTTAAGCTTCATAAATGTATAGCAAAAATTTAAGTTGAACTATGAAAGAAAAAATTATGAAGGTAGAAAATGAAAACTAAACAAGAAAAGAGTATAATACAGATTTTGACACAATATTTTGAACTTAAATTTTATTTACTAAAATTTAAAAATCAAATCCTAAACTGAATAAATATCTCTTTAAGTCAATTGACTTTACATATCCATTGTATATTCTGTTTCTTCAAAAAATAAGCAATCACATCATCTAATTTATATGCATTTATCCCAACTAATAATGTAAAAATGAAAAAGAAAAGTATGTGGACACAAATGTTTAGTTCGTTATTAACTACATGAAACATCATTTAAAACAACTCTTTATAGACTGGTGAACATTATGATCATTGTACCAATATAATATATGTAATTATGCCAATCATAAATAAAAGAACTCTGAAAAGGTACATTCTATAGATTAACTGTAGATTTACTTGATAATAGTTTCTCTGATTCAGGCATCTCTTGACAGTGGACTGAAAATCCCGAAAATGAGTGAGAATATTCTGAGTCTATCTCTCTCCCTCTGACTTATTTCACTCAGGATAATAGTTCCATGTCAACCATGTATAGGAAACATTTTTTTCTGCATTTTTTTATTTTATTTAAACAGACATGATTGTGTTTGTCATGTAAAGAACACTACCCATCACCAGTGCAACATTCCCATCGCCAATGTCCCAAATCTCCCTCCTCCCCACCCAACCCCCGCCAGTACTCTAGACAGGCTTTCTATTTCCCTCATACATTCTCATTCTTAGGAAAGTTCAAAATGTAGTTATTTCTCTAACTAAACTCATCACTTTTTGTGGTGAGCTTCGTGAGGTGAGCTGTAACTTCGAGCTCTTTTCTCTTTTGTGTCTGAAAATTATTATTGCAAGAATGTCTCTCATTTTTCTTAAAACCCATAGATGAGTGAGACCATTCTGCATCTTTCTCTCTCTGACTTATTTCACTCAGCATAATAAATTCCATGTACATCCACGTATAGGAAAATTTCATGACTTCACTTCTCCTGATAGCTGCATAATATTCCATTGTGTATATGTACCACAGTTCCTTTAGCCATTCATCTGTTGAAGTGTATCTTGGCTGTTTCCAGAGTCTTGCTATGGTAAATAGTGCTTCAATGAATATTGGTGTAAGGAAGGGATTTTTGTATTGCCATTTTGTGTTTCTAGGGTATATTCCTAGGAGTGGTATAGCTGGATCATATGGGAGCTCGATTTCCAGTGTTTGGAGGAATCTCCATATTGATTTCCATAAAGGTTGAACTAGACAGCATTCCCACCAGCAGTGGATAAGAGTTCCTTTCTCTCCACATCCCTGCCAACATTGCTTGTTCTCATTCTTTGTGATGTGTGCCAATCTCTGGGGTGTGAGGTGGTACTTCATAGTTGTTTTGATTTGCATCTGCCTGATGATTAGTGATGTGGAGCATTTTTTCATGTGCTTTTTGGCCATTTGTATTTCTTCTTTATCAAAGTGTTTGTCGATTTCTTCTCATTTTTTGATGGAATTTTTTTTCTTGTAAAGTTCTGTCAGTGACCTGTATATTTTGGATATTAGCCCCTTATCTCATGGGTATTGAATGAATAGTTTCTACTACTCAGTGGGTGACTTTTGTATCCTGGGCACTATTTCCTTCGATGTATGGAAGCTTCTCAGCTTAATATATTCCCATCTATTAATCTCTGCTTTCATTTGCTTGGAGAGTGCAGTTTCCTCCTTGAAGTTGTCTTTATTCTCAATGTCCTGGAGTGTTTTACCTACGTGTTGTATATCTTATGGTTTCAGGTCTGGTATCGAGGTCTTTCATCCATTTGGATTCTACCTTCGTACATGATGTTAGCTGGGGGTCTAATTTCAATTATTTGCATGTGGCTAGCAAGTTGTACCAACACCACTTGTTGAAGAGGCTTTCTTTGCTCCATTTAAGATTTCTTGCTCATTTATAAAAAATTAGGTGATTGTATGCCTGGGCAACATTCTCTGAGTATTCAAGCCTATTCCACTGATCTGAGGTTCTGTTTTTATTCCAATACAATGCTGTTTAGATAACTATTGCTTTGTAGTACAGTTTAAAGTTGGGGGAAGTAATTCCTCCAATATTCTTTTTCCCCAATGATTGCTTTAGCTAATTTAGGGTGTTTATTGTTCCAAATGAATTTCAACATTGCCTGATCCACTTCTTTGAAGAATGTCATGGGTATTTTCAGAGGGATCACATTAAATCTGTGCAATGCTTTGGGGAGTTTTGCCATTTTAATGATGTTAATCCTGCCCATCCATGAGCAGGGCATGTGCTTCCATTTCCGCATGTGTTCTCTTATTACTTGGAGTGGAGTTTTATAGTTTTCTTTGTATAGGTCCTTCACATTTTTAGTCAAGTTGATTCCAAGATATTTGAGTTTGTGTGGCACTATTGTGAATGGGGTTGTTTTCTTAATGTCCATTTCTTCCTTATTACTATTGGTGTATAGAAAGGCCCTTGATTTTTGTGTGTTAATTTTGTAGCCTGCCACCTTGCTATATGACTCTATTTTTTTCTAGAAGCTTTTTGGTAGAGACTTTAGTATTTTTTAAGTAGAGTATCATGTCATCTGCAAACAGCGAGAGCTTGACTTCTTCCTTTCCTAATTGGTTTCCCTTGATATTTTTTCTTGTCTAATCACTTTCGCAAGTACATTCAGTGATATGTTGAATAAGAGTGGTGAAAGAGGACAGCCTTGTCTTGTGCCAGAATTTAGAGGGATGGGTTTTAATTTTTCTCCATTGAGGACAATATTTGCCTCTGGCTTGTGGTATATGACCTTAACTATATTGAGGAAGGTTCCTTCCATTCCCATCTTGCTGAGAGTTTTGATCAAGAAAGGGTGTTGGACCTTATCAAATGCTTTCTCTGTGACTATTGATGTGATCATTTTATTTTTATTTTTCTTGTTGTTGATGTTGTGTATTATGTTGATAGATTTACAGATGTTAAACTAACCTTGCATTCCTGGGATTAAACCTACTTTATCATAGTGGATGATCTTCTTAATAAGGCATTGGATCCTATTTTGCCAGGATTTTGTTGAGGATCTTTGCATCTGTATTCATTAGCGATATTGGTCTGTAATTTTCTTTTTTGGTAGCAACTCTGTCTGGTTTAGGCATCAAGGTGTGTTGGCTTCATAAAAGCTATTTGGAAGTGTTCCTGTTTTTTCTATTTCATGAAAGAGTCTTGCCAGGATTGGTAGTAGTTCCTCTTGAAAGAATTCATTAGTAAATCCATCTGGGCCTGGGCCTTTGTTTTTGCGCAGACATTTGATTACCATTTTAATTTCATCAATAGTGATGGGGGTGTTTAGATATGCTACATCCTCTTCATTCAACTGTGGAAGATTATAAGAGTCCAAGAATTTATTCATTTCTTCCAGGTTCTCATTTTTAGTGGCATAGAGTTTCTCAAAGTAGTTTCGATTACCCTTTGAATCTCAATTATATCAGTAGTGATCTCTCCTTTTTCATTCCTAATATGAATTCTCTCTCTCTTTCTTTTTTAGTTTTGCCAGTGGTCTATCAATCTTGTTTATTTTTTCAAAGAACCAACTTCTGATTTTGTTGATCTTTTGGATTGTTTTTGGCTTTCCACTTCACTGATTTCTGCTCTCAGCTTTGTTATTTCCTTCTGCCTACCTATTTTTGTGTCCTTTTGTTGAGCACTTTCTAATTTTATGAGCTGTGTCATTAAGCTATTTAGGTATGCCCCTTCTTCTTTCCTGATGTGTGCTTGCAAAGCTATAAGTTTTCCTTTCATTACTGCTTTTGCTGTGTCCCATAGGTTCTGATAGTTTATGTCTCCATTGTCATTTGTTTTCAGGAAGGTTTTGATTTCCTCTTTGATTTCATCTCAGAGTCACTGGTTATTCAGTATTAGGCTGTTTAGCTTCCAGGTATTAAAGTTTTTCTTCTGTGTCCTTTTGTAGTTCACATATAATTTTAGGGCCTTGTGGTCAGCGAAAGTAGCCTACAAAATTACTATCCTCTTGATATTATGGAGGTATGTTTTATGTGCTAGAATGTAGTCTATCCTGGAGAATGTCCCATGTACGTTAGAGAAGATTGTGTATCCAGGCTTCTTTGGGGAGAGTGTCCTGTGTATATCTACTAGGCCTCTTTTGTCCATTTCTCTTTTTAGGTCTAGTATATCCTTGTTGGCTTTCTGTCTAGTTGACATGTCAAGTGTTGACAATGCCATGTTGAAGTCTCCTACAATTATAGTGTTGTTATTGATATTATTTTTCATATTTGTCAACAATTGTATTAAATATTTTGCTGGCCCCTCATTCAGTGCATATATGTTTAGGATAGTGATTTCTTCCTGCTGTATGTATCCCTTGATTAATACAAAATGTCCATCTTTGTCCCTTTACAACTTTCCTAAATATAAAGTTTCATCATCTGATATTAGTATGGCCACTCCAACATTTTATGGATGTTGTTTGCTTGGATGATTTTCAGGTGCATTTTTTGTAGGCAGCAGAAGGTTGGATTGAGTTTTTTGATCCACTTAGTCACTCTGTGTCTCTTAATTGATGCATTTAGTCCATTGACATTGAGAGAAAGAATTGTCCTGGGAGTTAGTGCCATATATATATATATATATATATATTTTTTTTTTGTCTTTGGGCCACACCCGGTGGTGCTCAGGGGTTACTCCTGGCTGTCTGTTCAGAAATAGCTTCTGGCAGGCATGGGGGACCATATGGGACACCAGGATTCGAACCAACCACCTTTAGTCCTGGATCAGCTGCTTGCAAGGCAAACACCACTGTGCTATCTCTCCGGGGCCAGTGCCATCTTTATATCAAAGTTTGGTGTGTCTTTTGGTCAGTCCTGTCTTAAAGTAGGCCGTTCAGTTTTTCTTTTAAGACTGGTTTTGAGTCTGTAAAGTTTCTGAGCTGTTGTTTGTCTGAGAAATCATGTATTTTTCCTTCAAACCTGAAAGTGAGTTTTTCTGGGTGCAGTTTTGTCACTATATCCCACCACTGCCTTCTGGCCTTGAGTTTTTTAATGACAGGTCTGCAATAAATCTCAAGGATGTTCCCTTGAATGTAATTTCTCTTTTTAATATTGCTGCTTTCAGAATTCTGTCTCTATCTGTGGGATTCGTCATTGTGACTAGGATGTGTCTTGAGGTGTTTTTTCTAGGGTCTCCTTTAGTTGGTACTCTTCAGGTATGCAGGATTTGATGGCATGTATTCTTCGGCTCTGGTAGTTTCTCTTTAATGATGTTCTTGACCGTTCATTCTTCCTGGAGATTTTCTTCTTGGGTCTCTGGGACTCCAATGATTCTTAAGTTGTTTCTGTTGAGCTTATCAAGACTTCTATGGTAAGTAATTTTTTCTTGAGTAATTTTTTCCATTGTTTGATCATTTGCTTTATGGCTTTTTTCCAGTTTATTCTGCTGTATGAAATTGTTATTCAACTCATCTTCCAGTGTACTAATTCTATCCTCAGCTGCTGTTAACCCATGGGAAAGCTTAACCATGTTTTTCTTCAAATCATCTACTGAGTTTTTCAGACTGTTATTTGACCTGAAATTTCAGTTTGGAGTTTTCTGATTTCTATATTCATATTCTCTTGATTCTTATTAGTGTTCTCTTCTATACTTTCTTTGTGTCTTTGAACATCTTCCATATTTCGACTCTAAACTCCTTATCTGAGAGACTGACTAGTTGGTTGGCCATGTTCAAGTCATCAGAGTTGCCATCGTCATTCTCTATGTCTGGCACTGACCTGCATTGTTTCCCCATTGTCACACTTGTATTGTGGGTTTTTCTACGTGTTGTGGTTGTATTCATTGGCTAAATGATGTGTGCAGCCCCGAGCGATCGCTTTCCTCTTGCTCCTCCTTTTCTGGGCATGTAAACTCACCTCCAGGGAAGACTAGCCATCCGCAGATGAGCCACAATACAGGATGAAATCAGGCTGAGAATGCAGCACAGCACAGAAGACAGGCAGATAGGGGTGCTGGCATCTGAGTTCCAGCAGAGTTCAGCTGCTTCCCCTTTCTGGGCATGTAAACTCACCTCCAGGGAAGGCTAGCCAACCACAGATGTGCCACACACAGAATGAAATCAGGCAGAGAATGCAGCACAGCACAGAAGACAGACCGATAGAGGTGCTGGCATCTGTGTATAGGAAAATTTTATGACTTCATTTTCATGATGACTGCATAGTATTCCATTGTGTATATGTACCAAAGTTTCTTTAGCCGTTCATCTGTTGTTGGGCAGCTGGGTTGTCTCCAGATTCTGGCTATTGGATATAGTACTGCAATAAATATTAGTGTGCAGAGGACATTTTTGTATTCCTAGGGTATATCCCTAGGAGTGGTATACCTGGATTATATGGGAGTTCAATTTCCAGTTTTTTGAAGAAGTATTTATGTTGTTTTCCAGAAAGGCTGGACTAGAAATCCCCACCAGCAGTAATAAGAGTTTCATTCTCCTCACATCCCTGCAGCACTGATTGTTCTTTGTGATGTGTGCCAGTCTTCTTGGAGTGAAATGGAAACTCATTGTTATTTTGTTTTGACTATTAGTGATGTAATACATTTTTCAAGTGTCTTTTGGGCCATCTGTATTTCTTCTCCCCCATTTTTGATGAGGTTAGATTATCTTATTTCTTGTTCGATCAACACTTAATTTACTTTAAATATTAGCCCTTTATCTGATGGGTAGTGGGTGAATATTTTGTTTTTGTTCTTGTTTCTGTTTTGGGATTACACTCAGCAGCAATCAGGGGTTTCTCCTGGCTCTACAATCAGAAATCGCTCCTGGTAAGATTGGGGGACCATATGGGATGCTGGGATTCGAGCACCATCCTTTTGCATGGAAGGCAAACACCCTGCCTCCATGCTATCTCTCCGGCCGAGATTGGGGAATAATTTATCCAATCTTGTGGGTGACCTTTTGTGCCCTATTCATTATTTGCTTTGAGGTGCAGAAGCTTTTCAGTTCAATGTATTTCCAATTTTTTTTTATCTATGCTTCTACTTATTAGGACAGTGATGTTTCCTTTTTGAAGAGGTCTTTAGTCTCAATGCTGCGGAGTATTTTGCTTGTGTTTTCTTCTATATAACTTATGATTACATGTCTGACATCAAGGTCTTTATTCATTTTGATTTGACCTTTGTGCACGGTGATAGATGGAGTTCCAAATTCTCTTTTTTGCATGTGAGAGACAAGTTGTTTCAACACCACAAGGAAAGCAAACTTTTCCTTGCTCCATTTCTTGCTTCTTGCCCCTTTATCAAAGATTAATTGATTATATGACTGAAATGAAATTACTTTTTTTAATGTATAACTTATTCCTTAGAGCTGGAATAATTTGAGATCCAGTTGTACAACATAGAGTTGTATTAAATATCTATTATATCCTAAAATTAAACTTTTTTAAATTTTTTCCCTTTGAATGCTTGAGGGAAAATAACAAAATCAATGTAAATTCAATTTTCTTAAATGTTTGCTAAAGTTCTTAAGAATTATTAAAATTGGTTTAAATTCAGCTCACTTTCAGTTTCAATCAAATAACTAAGTTTGAATTTTGTCTGACTCATAAGACAATAACTGCATCATAATCTGGACTAGATAATAAAAAACTTAACTTTAAAAAGACCCTGCTGGGCTGGAGTGATAGCACTGTGGTAAGGTGTTTGCCTTGCAAGTGGCCAACACAGGATGGACCATGGTTCAGATTTCCGCATCCCATATGGTCCCACAGCTTGCCAGGACTGACTTCTGAGTGCAGAGCCAGGAGTAACCCCTGAGAACTGCCAGTGTGACCCAAATAAAAAAAAAAAAAGACCCTCCTAATCATCAGGATGGGATGGAGCATAACTGTAATTGAGAATTATTCTTTTTTTTTTTTTTTTTTTTTTGGTTTTTGGGCCACACCCAGCGGTACTCAGGGGTTACTCCTAGCTGTCTGCTCAGAAATAGCTCCTGGCAGGCACGGGGGACCATATGGGACACCGGGATTCGAACCAACCACCTTTGGACCTGGATTGGCTGTTTGCAAGGCAAACACCGCTGTGCTATCTCTCGAGAATTATTCTTATGATAAGGAAAAGGTACTTATTTGTATAGAAAATCTATTTAATTTATGTATTTTATATTTTATACTTAAAATTTTTTTTGTCACATTAGTCATTACTTAAGACTTTCTGCTTTCTTTGTGTTCAGGTCACCTCCTGATGGTTCTGGGGATCAAATGGGGTGCCAGATCAAATTTAGGTAGGCCATATGCATGGTATGTGCCCTATATGCTTTACTTTAACTCTAGTTCCAGAAGAAGTAGAGTAGCTACAGGTTCTCAAATCACCTCACAGATCAAAGTAAAATGCTTTTCTATTACATAGATTGGTAAACCAGAAAAGCAAAACAAACAACAACAACAAAACCCAAACAGATATAATGACCCAGATAATCTGATTCAGGGCCAGATCCCTCAACAAACTAACTGATTCTCATAAGTGGCTACTAAAGGCTGCTTTTCATAGTCACTTGGGCTTAGTGAGAGCAAAAGTGAGGGTATCTTGAAGATCAAAAGCATTACTTAAGCTTGATTAAATCAGTGGGCCTTTTGTCCAAGAGTGAACAAAATAATTAGTAGAGTGAAAATATTTATGAGTCAAAGAATGGAAATTTATGTACTATATGAGGTACCTATAAATAATTCTAATGTAATATCCAACAAAAACTGATCAAGTTTTTATGTGAATGATATGAAAAAGTAATTATTTGCAATTAATTGTTCTCAAACTAGTTTTTTCTCAAATAGAAGATTTTTAAATGTCATTGTTTCTTAGTAGTTCAAGACTCAGTTTAAAGTCAGCATGATGAGGCTCCAATTGATTTAAGCAAAAATAAAACTGCTGTGTATTTGTTTATATAAGTTCACCCATAACTTCAAAATAATAATTCCCTATAAAAGATCAATCTGTTAGAAAAAACTTATTTTTTCTTTTCTTTTCTTTCTTTTTTTTTTCTTGGTTTTTGGGTCACATCTAGCAGTGCTCAGGAGTTCTTTCTGTCTCTATGCTCTGAAATTGTTCCTGGCAAGTTTGGGGGACCACATGCAATTCCGGGATTCAAACCACCATCCTTCTGCATGCAAGGCAAACTCCCTAACTCCATGCTATTTGTCCAACCCTAGAAAATACTTATTTTTCAATTATGCTTTTATACCTCAACTATTAGTAATGAATTAGGTTATTTTAATATTTATTTTGTTCATATATATTTATTCAACAAATGAATTCAGTAGCATGAGAAAAAGACTGGATATAGATCAACTTAAGTGCACTGGACTGTAAATAGAAGGGGTTTAATTGAGGTTTAATAAATAAAACACTTTTGGGCTTCATCACTATTCGTCCAATTAAGTTTTAAGCCTCAGTTGCTAAAGGATCTTTCTTTAGTGGCTTCCAACCCCAATTGATGCTAGGTTTTGTGTGATAAAGGGAAAAAGATCAAACGGAAGGAAACAGATATTCAGGATATTCATGCCTTTCCTCAATAGAATAATGCCTTTTGCTGTTACCTGCAAGCATATCTATTTTCATTTGACATTATATTGAACAACATGGGGATATAGGTTTGCCTTGAATATTTTCATTCTAAGAAAGATAGCATTTGAGGGGGTGGGAAAAAAAAAAGAAAGACATCATTAGCATTGCTTTCCTATCAGTTGTATTATAATCCCACGCTTAATTGCACAATGGCCTATGCTCTTTACAAGTAATGATATGGCTTTTAAAAACAGATTTGATCCATTCTTCCAATATTAAAGAAATTGCTCAGTATAAAATGGCTTACCACAGTACTTAACACATAATTTGGCTTTATGCAGTAGTAATTTAGACTCACTACAGTTGAATTAACTGTAATTTGAAGAACCCAATATGAAGATTCCTAACTCATAAGTTTATTTATTAGCATTATGGGAGATTGCACTTGCTTTATCCATAAACCAAATCCATTCCCTTTTCTAAAACAATATCTAAGGCAAGGAGGAAATGCTTTGTATGGACTTTTTTTTCTTACTTGTACCATGAAAAAATAATAATCAATTAATAATCAATTAAAATATAGTAACTTAGAGATAATTAAATATATATATAAATATTCATATTGTGAAGAATACAGTGCATATTGTGGAGAAAATAAAATGTTGAATCTTCCTGGAACCGGAGAGATAGCATGGAGGTAAAAGGACGGTGATTCAAATCCCGGCATTCCATATTTCATATGGTTCCCTGAGCCTGCCTGGGGCGATTTCTGAATGTAGAGCTGGGAGTAACCCCTGAGCACTGCTGGGTGTGACCCCCCCCCAAAAAAAAAGATTCCTTTCTAGCCTAAGGATGAAAAAAGCATAGCACTCTGCAGCCACAAGCATCCAGTATCTGAGAAAGGTCTGATGCTGTGATTTCAAACTTATATGAAGATAAATTTCATGTTAGTACTTCTAGATTTCTAGTGGTCTGGATGACTAATATAGAATAAAATGCTCATAACTGATTATTTCTGTCTTAATAAACACAGAACAGCCAGTGTCCTTTCTCATTTAGCTGTTATTGATCAAAGCCAAGATAGTTTTCCCCAAGTTTTGTATATACTAATTTTTGTTTGTTATTGGACTACACCTGATTGTGTTCAGGACTCTCCTCACTCTGAACTTGGAGATCATTAAATCACAGTCTTTAGTTCTTACTGATCCACTAAGGAATAGCTCTTCTGGTGCCTCAAGAGAAACTTTTTTTTTTAATTTAATTTGCACCAATGCCAGTATGATAGTTATGTGCATTTCTTTTTATGGCCAGAGGCAAATGGTACTACTTGTTGGAATGAAAGAGGGAAGAATAGAGACTAAAAGTACAAATAGCTCTAATTTCATCTGGCTCTTTGAGAGTAATAAAAAACAAAATAAATTATCATCTGAATATTTTTTCCTGATATGAATTTTCAAACAATATAAGGAAGGCCCTTCACCTGTAGGCCCAAAGGACAGTTAAAGTGACAATGTTTATTATCCTTTTCTTCCTTTCACTTCTTCATTGGAGATAGATGGAAAGGGTAGAATCCATGTAATTGAATTACAAATTTGACCTCTGATTTAAGTGATTTTTTGCTTATATATGTATCCTTTAATGTTATATATAAATACATGTATATTCCACAATTTATCAGATGGTCATGTGCATTTCATTTCTTTAGAATTGTTTTTAAAAATTTAAAGAAAAATAATTCAATATCTAACATGAAAATCTAGTGGAATATGGTAGCAGATATGGAAAGTAGGAGTATGGAATCAAAAAGTAAACCTGAGCTATAGCATAATGAGTAGGGAATTTAACTTGCATGTGGCAGACTGAGTCCAATCCCTGGAATCCCATATAGTCCCCTGAGACTGCAAGGAGATATCTCTAAGTGCAGAGCCAAGAGTAACCCCTGAGTGTTGCTGGGTGTATCCTAAAAACAAACATAAAAGAAAAAAAGCCTGTGCTTAGGAATAAAGAAGTATCTGTTCTGATGTGAGAATATAATCCAGCTAAATATCAAATAATGTTACAGTACAAGGAAAATATTCCAAGACCTTTGGGCTCTTCTATGGTGTCAAATAGTCCAAATTGCAAAAGCTAGATTTTTCAAAGAATTTCAAATGAAGTTTAATAATGACATGTAATATAACTCCTATATATACATGGAAAGCCCCAGTAAATATGGTGATTTATTTATCTGGTTTCAGGCAGATTGTTTTAAGTAAACTCAAATAAAACAAAGAACACTGGGTGTGGATAGGACTGAGAGAATGCCTTTTTGGTTGTAGAAGTTTATCAGGAAGGCACAGTAAATTAAGCTATGTCATTTTTGCACAGTGAAGTTCTTCTGTCTTGTAACTTGACAAGGCTACAATTTGGTGAAAAATGCATTCTCATAACACCTAAGAATGTTCTTGGTAATATAACATAATAAAAGATAACTTTTTCCCAGGCTTTAGGTTCCTAAGTTCCTCCAATAATAAGTTTTTACTAAATAGCACGTATTTGTGCTCTTCTACAATATTCTGTTAAACATTAGACAAGTTAACATATAATTACAAATTATCTAATTAACTTACAATATTCCTATGTTGGGAAGTAGGCCTAATGCTTTTAATACTATTTTAAAAGAAATTTTTAGTTCTTTTCTGAATCTAAATGAGAAATTTCTGAAGCAAATAATTAGAACACGATTTATTTCCTATGATAAGTTCAGGGTCAAAAACTTCAAGCTTTTAAATAATACTTTAACCAAAGAACACAACAAAATGAGTCAAGGATTTGGTAGCTTACATAGTATGCTTTAAATTACAGGCTAGTTTACTTGCTTATGGTGCTTTCTCTGTTCTTCTTTTTTTTCTTTTTTCTTCAAAGATTGGAATTTCAAGGTGTTTAAAAAAATGTTCTTTTAGGTAATGTGATGATGACAAAGAAGGACACTTTGAGAGATGAGCTTCACATCCTGATCTATCAATTGATGAGTATTGTTTGATTTTTATATCTTTAGTGTCTCCAGCCGTTAGGAAATGGTATTTGCTTTTATCTTCAGTTTAGTAAAGTTTAATTGCTTCTGTCTTGAATGATTAAGCTCAATTTATCTGGCAAGTTAGCCAATGACCCCTTAAAATAAAATGTGTACCATAGATGGAAGAATTTAACTCAGTGTCTCAAATCTCTGTTCTTATTGCTATGCCTCAGTAATTTTGAGAGTATGATGTATGAAGTTATTGATTAATATTTTTATTTTACAAGTATTGTTAGAATTTTATTAATAACATTTGCAAAATATAGAAGGGTGATCACAGGGATGAATTAATAAGTTTCATTATAAGCATGTACTAAAATTACACAAATTAAAAACATAACAGCATTTAAAATGTTAAATTGGGGTGATTAAATTGTGGTTAAAATATTTTACTGATTGTGGTTAGTGATATTTTCAAAGCTTCTAGTCAAAAATGATTCTGAAGAGATGCAGCTAAGTAGAATTTTTGAGAAACATAAATACCATATTACAACAGCTTGTAGGTTGTAAAATTATTTTTAGATAGTTTTTGTAGTTGTGTACTTTCTATTCATTTGTTTAGAGGCCTTAGAAATTCAAAGAATACAATAAGGGAGTAACAAAATTTAGGCTTAAAAAATTTAGGTGAAAAAAATTAAGAGGAGCTTATTTCATGATTATTGAATTTCTTTTAAAAATAATTATACAATATACCAGGGGTCCTCAAACTTTTTAAACAGGGGGCCAGTTCACTGTCCCTCAGATCGTTAGAGGCCGGACTATAGTAAAAACAAAAACTACGAACAAATTCCTATGCACACTGCATATATCTTATTTTGAAGTGAAGAAACAAAAACGGAACAAATACAGTATGTGGCTCGTGGGCCATAGTATGAGGACCACTGCAATATACAATAACTTATTGAATGAGTTAATTGAAATTATTTTCAAAGGTGCTGGGATTTGTCTAAGAAAGTTCACTCCAAAAATGAAGCTGACATGTGTAGGTTTGGAAGCAAAGACTAACTTCAGTAAGGCCTCACTTTGAGAGGTACCAAGAACTCTGAGAGAAATGACTCCTGATTCTGCAGCTTTTTAAGACCTCTTCCCATAAACTGTACACAAAAGTTGAAGTGTCAGAGACTGTAGAATATCAATTTATTTTCTCTAATAAATATCTGATTACTAAGTAGTGGGTTGTTATTTAATAATAACAAATGAGTTCTCCTCAAGAGAATTGAATTAGTAATCAAAAAGGATTCCCAAAAACAAAAGTCCAAGCCCAGTTGGATTCACTAATGTATTCTTCCAAACAGTTAAACAGTACCTAATAGCAATCTTTTTTTCAGGCTCTTCCGGGGAATTGCAAAAACAGAATTACTTTCAAATTGTTTATATTAAAATAGAAACACACTGATATGAAAAGCAGACTGAGACACAACAAAAAAAGTAAAATTTCAGGCCAATATCCTTGGTGAACACAGAAGTAAAGATAGTCAACAAAAACCCGAAACTCAACAAAGTTATATACCATGACCAACTAGGATTCATCCTGTGAATGCAAGGATGGTTGGACATATGCAAATCAAACAATATAATATACCAAGTTCAAAAAAGAATTAAAAAAATCATATGATCATATCAGTAGATGCTGAGAAAGCACTTGACAAGTTCTAGCATTTGATTCATGATTAAAAACTCTTAAAAGGCGCTGGAGATAAGGTGCCTGCGCTAACCTAGAACGGACCACGGTTCAATTCCCCGGTTCCCCATATGGTTCCCCGTGCCTGCCAGGAGCGACTTCTGAGCAAATAGCCAGGAGTAACCCCTGAGCATCACCGGGTGTGGCCCAAAAACCAAAAAAAAAAAAAAAAAAAAAAAAAAAAAAAAAAAAACAC